>VDFB02137202.1:0-89127 GCA_007258455.2 Sequoia sempervirens | reverse complement strand
AAATGCTTTTAGAGCATTCAAGGCGGCCCCGATGGAGTTCAAGGATGGACACAAAAGGCCAAAGTAAATGCAAAAGCTGCAAAAGATCTAAGAGGATTCCCAGGCAAAAATCTTTCATCAGCATGGATAGCAGGGATTCACATTGAATGCAGCTTTGACTCTCCTCAGAAATATCTGAGAGTCGACTCTCCTAGAAGCAGATATTTTGTAAACCCTAATGCAGGGGGGCATCACATCCTTTTGGTATAGTCTGTATCTATGGCATTCTTGCCTCTTTGTAAAGGGTTAGAAAGTTAGAGAGAAAGTTAGATTTTCTAAGGTTAGAACTTCTAGGGTTAGAAAAGAAGAAAAAAAATTAGAATACATAGGAAAATAGAGGAAAGGTAGAAGAGACAGAACTACATCCTGATTCTTTGTAATAGGAGCTTCTTTTGTCTTCTTGGTTAGGAATTAGATTCAGTAGAATCCTATAATGTATCTTTCAAGTTTTCTTAATATAAATGGAAACAATTTGGAGTCATATATTTTCTGTACACTGGTGATTGTGGCAGCTTTGTAAGTGTTGCTTATCTGTTTCATTAACAATAGAAGCAACCAGATCTTAATCTACTTTAGATTTTGTTTCAGAATGGTGTTTTTCTTAAGTTAATCATTTGATTTATGAAGCCTTCAAGGAATGGAATGTTATTTTGGTGTTTTATTTAAAATGGTAACTAGTACTATGTTGTAGAAATCAGCACTATGAATGAATGCAACTGTGTGTTAATCACAAGTTAATTTTATTCTTCAGTTTTAGTTTACAATTCCTTGAAGGATAGCAAGTCTGGTTAGGATAGGTGAATCATCATTCTTTATGTCTCAAAGCTCTGACCCATCTTTTTATATTTCTTTAAAACCCCCAGTTAGAGTAGGTTTAAATTCATGCTTGATCTTAGAACAATCCAGAAGCTCACACCAATAGACCTCTTGAACATTACTACTACATTGACCACTGAGGGACATTAGCATAGTTGAGAACCAACTATAAAGACCTTGGGAGCTAAGATATCCATGTGTTATCTTTCTCTTTCAGGAGAAACATAATAGCAATATCCTGTTTAACTATTGTTGTGTCATTTGGACCATCAATAGTCATCATACATTCCATCACATTTAGCATGTCATTACATCCACATCATTTGATAACCATAGTCAATTATCATAGGTCACATTGTATATCCATCATATATACATTACATTTGCATCATAAACATTACATTCAAAATTACAAAATAAACATCACATCATAACCATATCATATCATTTTGCATCCATAATCCATTAAGCACACATCATAAAGCATATACATGACATTCATAATCATTGCATCATATCCATAACATCATAAAATTAAATGCATCCATCTAACATCTAGGAATCATATATAATCATGAACATCCATTAGTCATCCATCGTGCATCAACATATAGCATCATTGCATAATCATATAAAATACATAGACATCATAAAAGCATAATCATCCATTACATGACATCATACCTATAAAACATAGGAATGCATATCATATACTCACCGCAAAAATCATGCATTGCATATATATAAGCTCAAAAAATGTCATAGTACAAAGTCAAGATGTCCCCCAAAAATACAGCTCATAGGCTCGATGGTCAAAAATATAAGTATCCATACAATGTCAAAATGTGCTCTAGCGAGAGCTACCATGATCCCCTAAGGGTGATCGTCGTGGTGATGCCTACCTATCCTCTTGGTGGGAAGACCCTAATTACCTGTGCTCGGATGGAAGTTTGTCATATGGTCCTGATCGCCTAGGCCTTGAAACATCGCCACTGCTATGTGACCATCTATTGTGGAACCTACCACTACTCAAGGCCTATGTGGCACTTGGCTCTCTCCTCTTCAATGGTACTTCTCTCTCATACAAATCCCAATAATAATGCTCTCATCTTCCTGACCTCTAGATCTCTCTGTCCATATTTACAATCAACCCACTACAGGTGGCTATGAATTCTATCACCTACTGATCATCTCATTGTCTCCCAACCACTGTTGAATCCCTCTTCATCCTCAGGGCATCCATCTATGTCCTCAAAGCCCCCATTTCTGCCTCTAGTGCTTGTATCCTAGCTGTCGCTGCATCTAATTGGGCTTCTAGGTACGCTATCCTCTAATCTGATGAGCCATCTTTTCCTCTCATAGGCACCTCCTCTAATCCCCCTTTGACATCCACACCTATCACAATCCTATCTCAAAGGACTCGCTCTATCAAAGAGATCTCCTCCTCCTCCTTTCTCTCCCCCTCCTCCTCCCTCTCTCCTCCATCTCTACCTCTTCCATGGACACATCATGTTGACCAACATCTACCAATGCTCCTCCTCATGTCGCTCCTCCTCATGTTCTCCCTCCTCCCTAATCAGTGAGAGAGTTCTCACCACTCACTGTCTTCTCACCCTCCTCTATCGGTCTTGACCTCCCCTCCCTCCTTTCCCATCTAAGCCATCATATCCCCTCCCTCCATCTCTATCTCTCCCATCTTCTCTTCATCGCTGACCCATAAATCAGACTCATGGACCCTTTCCTTCATGCTCTACGGGTGCTAGATGATCTGGATTTGTATATGGATCGGGCCTATGAGTGGCCCACCATGTGTCATACTCCATTGTGGTGCCTGCATCTATGTCACCATCTCTCCATTCCCACTAAACTTCTTGTAAGGAATCTATCTGTTGCTCTTCCACTGCCATTGGTATCATCCGTCCCCATGGCTGCACCTCATGCGATGATTGTGTAAACTCTATTGTCCCCCTTGGCACATCTTGGGTTTCCCCAAATTCCTCCTTACCTAATATGATAGGTACATCTCGATAATGTGTTGTGATTGGATTGTTTGTCCAATCAGGAATATCACTTTTCTGCACCATGGAAAATGTTGATCCTCATTTGGCCACTACTGGTAGTCTCTATATGGCCTCCATATGAAGCTCACATGTAGATCAATGCCATGTATCCAATAACTAGTGTCCCCAACATGGGTCTGAGTCACAATCTCACCATACAAATATACATAGGGCATCTTGTCACCTAGCTACCTGCCCATTTGAGGACGAAACACAACGATGTGCTCCCATGCCCATACCATCAGTAAAGTCACACCGCATCTCATTGACTAGCCATCATGGTAGGAAATTTCATGTAACTAGAAATATAGCATGGCTAGTAAGAAAGGCCCCCATGCATAAACTGTCCCCCTACCTATTATACCCATGAGCATCTCATCCCATCTGATTGGAAATCTATAGCCTCTATGGTTCGGAATGATGATCCCATCAATCAAAGTGCACAGCATACAGTCCCATCTCTCATATCTCTTTTTCAGGCACTCCCACCTAATTTCATAATCCTCGATGCTTAAGTCTGTGATGTCATCATGCTCATAAAACTCCTCAATGGCTTGATATTCGGGCACAATGGATTGTACCTCACCCTCTCTCTGTGGATCAACAACCTTAGAATCTGGTAGAAATCCTCAAGTGTCACTATCACCTCCCTATTTGAAAAATGGAACAATCATGTCTCATAATGCCAACTCTCAACAAGTGTAGTTAGTAAACCCCTATCCATCCTAATGGTGGGTATGTAGATCACATAGTATAAACCAAGGTGCATCAGCTGACGCTTCTCAACATCAGACAACTGATCTCGTAGCCTAAATATTGATGTCCATAACTCTCGTGTATAAATCGGGGCAACTATAACTTGTGGTCACAAAAAAAGGCATTGTGTCAATCTAAAACCCTAGTTAGACCTATTGGACCTAAATTGCACCAGAAATTTCATCCTTAACTAGGGAAAATTTTTAATTAGGTAATTGCACTACTCTGCTTAACAAATGTGTCACACATACCAAATGTGTCACATTTCTACATATGCATCACACTATCACATTTTTGTCACACACCTCAACATATGCGTCGCTAGGGTCGCTTGCATTCAACCCCTCAACACTTGTGTTCCGTTTTACGCATGCATCATTTCATCTAGCACATGTGATTCACTTTAGCGTTTGTGTCACTTCTAACCACATATGCAGTGTTGAAGCAAATGCAGCACATTTATAGTTGCATTGCACCGCATTCACTCAAACCCTAGCTACACTTGTGGTGCACTGTACAATTGTGGCAAATCACTCCCACATGCAATGCACACGATAACAGTTGCGGTGAACATCATTCACTGCATTTTCTTGCTCAACTTGAAGCCCTAAATCTATGCAAAAATGAAAAATTAGACAAAGTGGGTTTGGAGTACTTATTGGGTCCTCAAATCCCTCTAGTTGTTTGAATGTCTGAACTTGAAACGTGCAGTAAGAATCGTGTGGAATCGACGACATTTTGGCAGCAAATCTCTCCAAAGCTCTTTGATCTTCAAGGTTGAAAATGCACAAATGAGCCAATTTTCCACTCAATTTATATTTATATACCCACTCAATTTAAGGGTTAGAGTTGGGGCTTTCTATTGGTTCCACTCTATGAGAGGTCCTTAACATTAATTTGGCTACCCCGAAGGTCCTAAAAATCATTTCTATTGTCATAAACACATTCCTGGTTGTCAAATTGACTTATTAGAATAATTTTCAAAAAAATTGAATTTTTTGGAAAATTTCAAAAAAAAATCTGAGGGAGCATAGGTCCATCCCATTTACACTCGAGCATATTTTGACTAAATTTCTGACACAATGCGATAAACTGCATTGTATCAAAGAGGGGGAAAATGTAGACACTAAAAATTGTCCTAGCCCTGTGAACATTATTTTATCCCCTTTCGTCCCTAATAATTAAATAATTTTAACTATTTGATTATTGTCTAATGTAATATTTCTTCTATTAATTAAATAATTTTAATTATTTAATTAAATCATTTCTATCCTTTTATTTCTTCTTTTGAAATTAATTAAATAAATTTTATTTAATTATTTAATTATGTCACTAATGTGACCCCTTTCCTCTATAATTAAATAAATCTTATTTATTTAATTATTATCATCTTTCTACTATAATTAAATAATTATTTCAATTATCTAATCATTCATTTAGCCTTTTCTGTCATAAATTAAATAAATTTCTTTTATTTAATTGTCTACTAATTTTTCCTTTTCCTCCCATTTTGAATTAATCAATATTTAATCAAAAAGTCATCCTATCACATGTCTTTTATAATTAAATACTATTTCCATTATTTAATTATTCATTTTCCCTCCCAGATTAAATAATTTTATAATTATTTAAAGTCCTCTAGCAACCTCTTTTTCTATGCCAACCTCCTTATTCGTGCCAATCTTATCTCCTCTTGTCTCATTCAATTTCCACCCTTGATTGAACTATTTTATAATTTAATATCAACCATCCATCCTTAACCTAGTCCTATCATTGCCCTAACTTTTCCCTAACCCTATTTCATACTACAACTTTCATTCTTGTCCATTGATTGATATATCTTATTCACTTTTAATCTCAACCCTTCATTCCAAATTGTCTTTCTATAAAAGACACCTATCATTGTCATTTCAAGCAACCTATTTTATGCTCAAGTACATGTTGCTAAGAAGACAACTACAATCTTCAATATTTTGCTTTCATTGTCATTAGGCTATTGTTGCATACTCAAATCTGAGGGCAATCAATCACATCAAGAAAAATGGAGAAAGACAATGGAGGTGAATCAACCATGGCATATGTAATATTGCTTCATTCTTTAAGTTTCTATGTTGGATTGTGCTTCATTGTTGGTTTATGGATCTATGGTTTTAGTTTTGATGTTCTATTACCTTAACCTGAATTTTACCCTATTCTACAACCATAATCAACTATGAGAACTAAGTGTATAAAAGGTACAATCAGTATCACATACAATCAACCATGTAGGCCCTAGATGTCCTCTAGTTACTCCTAACCGACTTCCAACTATCATGCAATCCAAAGAGTACAATGAATTAATAATATGTACAATTCTAGCATCACTTTGGCTAAAGATTTCAACTATACTATATTTTGATTATACAAAAATATGGTTCATCTATTCACGACATTGATATCAGTTGCTTGAAACATTAAAATAATCAAAAAATAAATTTAAAAGCATAAGCTACAATTTTGAATACAAGTTCTAGAAATAGCATATTTTTTCTCATATTGATAGTATACCTTGCTATTAAGTGAGAATCATAATAGCACATTATTTAAATACCATCTACTTGTTGTTTCAAACAAATAATTTCATATAATGTAACCATATGAGGATTGTATGTATTCTTATACAAGGTTGTCGATGAGGTTTCTATTCACTTAACAAAAGGATAATCAAGTATAAATTCAAGCTACAATCTTTCTTTTTCAGAGGTATAATGTATAATAATCATGTATAATATTGTTTTGAAGAGTTATTGTAGTCATTTCAATACATATCACGTCTAGTTTAATGACCATTCAACACATATATTTACTACAATGCTAATTCAAACCAATTTTTGCAAACATGCTCAATTGATAGTTGAGTATAATTTGTTTTGATTAAAGGGAAAAATAGGTTTTGAAGGGACCCAAAACCCTTTACAACCGAGGATACAAAATGCTACCAAGAAAAATATTCAAAAGGCCACCAACAACAACCCAACAACCAAAAAATACTAACGGATGGGTGATGAACTACAAGTAAGACAAAAGACCACCATCAACACCCAACAACAACAAAACAACAAAACAACCTAAAAGAAACAAACCCCCAACGGGAAATAAAAAGCAAGAAAGAAAATACCACACACTAATTCAAGCCACCCAGAGTATTGGCGACCTCAATCTGTCGGTTTTTGTGCCTCTCGACCATGTCCAACAACTCTTTCTTCTCAACATCAAAAGTTTTCTTCCACTCAGCCAACCCTCTACCAATAGGACCTTTGTCGTCATCCTTAGCAACTTTTTTTCCCTTTCCCACATGCTCTTTCTCCATCAGCTCGGAGAAGTAAACTTGATCCTCCCCGAGCTTGCTAATTTTCCTGAAAAGGAATTCTAGGGAGTCCGCACTATTCTTGACAGAGATATAACATGCCTGCATTAACTTCTTGATGTCCATATTAATGCCTAAACCTTGTCTTCCATAGCCACCAATATTTCATCATATAGAGACTTAAAATCATGATAAGAACCTTCAAGGTCCACCATTCTATCTATAAGAATGTCTGAAACAAATCCTTTTTTAACATTCTTCATATTCTCCTTTAAGCCTCTAATTTTAATATTGATTTTATTGAACTCCTAAAGAGTCCATTTAGCCAATTTAAAGGTACCAGTGGCCCCAACCCTAGCCATATCTAGTAAATCAAACATGGAAGTAGCATCATCGTCAAGGTAAGAAAAGTCCTCAAAAAGAGGATGTACTTTCAAAGGCTCTTATTTGGCTTTACTCTTCTTTGCATTCTCCTCATCCAAACCCCTAATTTCCTTGTCCTGCTCCTCCTTGGGAAAGTCCTGAATGGGAGAATCAGCCATCGTCTTTTCACCAACTTCCTTTTCCTCACTAGCCACATTTGGGTCCTTGGTCGGAACCTCAGAAGCCTTGTTCTTTAAATTGGCAATTCTTTTAAATAGCCTCCTCGATTTATCAACCAAACCCTCAGCATTACCCTATGTCCCCACCTCCAAACCACCACCAACAACTTTACCAACAATCACCTCTGTAAAGGTGGGAGAAGAATCACCCAACCTCACCTCTGTGTCCTCACTCTCAGAAAGGGCTAGCCTCTTAAGCAACCTATTACACTTAGCACCAGCCACCTTCCTCTTCTTCGAAGACGTAGTCGCTACTATAGGAAAAGCATCCTCCTCATCCTCATTCCTTTCCTCCTCCTCCGAAGGGGACTCCGAACCCGACGACCCAAACATATCACTAACAACTTTTTCCTTTCCCTTAATGGTTGGAGCTAGAATAAGAGCCTTGACGTGCTCCATAATAAGTAAGATAAGCCCTTCATGGAGGACAGGGGCCCTTCTATTCCTTAGATGTGTGCACACCGAGACCTCCAAAGAAGATGACAGGAAAAAAGGAAACAAAATGAACAAACCATGTCTAAAATGGTTGAGGAGCGTAAAATGGTGACCAAGAATAACCCTAAACCTCCCTTCTAGGGTCATGTAGCACATCAAGACCTCTATAATACTCGCCTAGATGTTCTTGAGGGAAATTCTCTCATAACCACAGCTCTCCAATTTGATTAACTACTTCCTCTCATCATCTTTAAAAAATTGAACCATCGCTTCTTCATTGCTTTTTTTATCCTTAAAAAACTTTCTACCCATAGTTGGCATCCCTGTGATAGTGGCAATCAATTCCTTATTAACCTCCACTACCAAACCTTTAACCTTTAGCTTATGATTATGCCAGAAAGAGACAAATTGTGTCGAGGCATTAGGGTTATGCATGTGTAATCTCTCCAAGAGTGGAGTGAAATTTTGATGGCTCAATATACTCTAGAGTTTCTTCTTTCTCTGAATGTCACCACAAGAGTGCAGCTCGATTTAGCTCCTATCACCACTCATTGCAACCAAAACAAAAATCACATGACCCTTACGAAAAAAACTCAACTGAAGACCAGAGAGCCAAAAACTACCCACAAAGCATGAAAACTAAAGGAAGGTACTAGGCCATAAATGTTGCAACACCTCATCCCACACCATCATTCCTTAATAATCTCCTAGCTTTCTCGGGAAGGATCAATCCCTCCTCCCACGAATGAAATTCATTTAAGCTGACAACCTTGTTGGCAAAAAAATATGCAAACAAGTTTCCTTCTTGGTAAACGTGAGAGACACGGGTCTCATCACAAGATTGCAACATAATTATCATATCCTTGATAAGATGGTCGACATTCCAACTCAAAAGATGAGTGCCACGTAGATAATTTATGATGTTCATAGAATCACCTTCCACCCAAAGTTTGGAGTACCCTTTGTTGATGGCATACTTAACACTTATGAACACAGCCTCCGCTTCCGTGCAATGATTGGTCTGAATACCCAATGGGAGTGCCACCATGCCAAGGAGTCTACCAATATCATTTTTTAACACCCCCCACATCCTGTAGGTCCAGGATTCCCCTTCGCTACCCCATCAAAGTTAACCTTAACCCAACCCAAATTAGGAGGTTTCCATCTTGTGTTCAATCTAGCAATTGAGCTTGACTTAGTATTCACAATAGGAATAGAACTTATCTTCCAGTTAGAGGTCACCATCAACTCATAACCAGCCAGGCAAGTAGAACAGACACAACGAGCTAAATCAGAGCAAAATTCTCCAAAATGGCTCAATGAATCTTGATAAAAAAATTGTCAACCTTAAGCTAAGTCTCTCGAAAAATCCTATTATTTCTCTCTTTCCATAATCCCCAAGTAATGTGTGGAGCCATGAGATCCCACATCCACCTCAAAATGGTAGAAGATGAAGGGAAATTCCATTGGTTGAAAAACTTAGCAAGAGAATCTAGAAAAGCCCAACCAATGTCCCAAAGTCTAAGAAATTTACTCCAGAGAGAATAAGAGTAATCATAATCAAGGATAATATGGTAAGCATTCTCACTATTAGCTTCACATAGAACACATCTATTTAGAATTGAAAACCCCCTCTTGCAGAGGTTGTCTTGCGTAAGAAATTTACCTTGCATAAGCAACTAGAAGAAAACATTGATTTTGGGAATCAACTTCTTATTCCACAACTTCCCCCAGAAAGGAGGAGAAGGGGGCACTTCCAAAGAGATTAAGAGAGAAAATGCCATAGAAATATTGCCACTAGAACAAGGGGCCCAGATGACTCTATCTAGTCTTGGGAAAGAAGGGATCCAGACCTTACATAAGAAATCCTTCAGAACCTTCAGAGACGGGTCCCACAACTTAAAATTCTTCCACTCCCCATCAACAAAGTAATCAACCACCTTGGCCCCAAAGAAGCGCTTACACAAGGGGACAATAGGGGGTGCCTAAGGAAGACAAATAAGATGGAAGACCCCACACCAGACATCTTCCCAAAATAGAATATTAGAACCATCGCCCAATAGCCATTTAACACTTCTAGCAATAAGGTCTTTGCAGAGCATGATATTTCTCCATAAACATGAACCAAAAGGGATCTCCTCAAAAGACAACAAGTTCCAGGGTCTCTCCAGACCATACAAGTACTTGTTACCTTCCAAAGAGTCTCATCCAATATTGCCATTCAGGAGCCTCCACACATTTTTCGACAAAAGAGCCTTATTAAAAGACTTTAGATTTCTGATACCCAGGCCTCCCCACTTCTTTGGTCTACAAACCGAATCTCAGGCCACAAGGGGAATTCTATCTTTAGACTCAACCCTCAACCACAAAAATCTTCTCATAATCTATTCCATCTTATCTTCAAACTTAATAGGGACTCTGAAGAGACTCATAGTGTACAGGGGCAGGTTTTGGAGAGTGGAAGAAATAAGCTAAATTTTACCTACCTAACTAAGGAGAGTGCCTTTTCAGCATGCTAACTTCCTGCTGAATTTATCCAGCAATCCCAACCAAAAGGAATTCAAAATATTGGAGATACACAAAGGGAGCCCAAGATAAGAAGATGGGAACTCACCTTTGGTGCATGACAGGATTCTAGCAAGCTTAACCTACATAGCTTCAAGAGTGTTGAGGAAGAAAATTGAATTCTTAGGAAGGTTGATCCTCTGACTAGAAGCCTTCTCATAGTCTACCAACAACCTCTTAACAGCTCTAACTTCCTTAATTGAAGAAGAACCCATCATAATTGAGTATAATTTGTTATTTACATATATTCTTCAAGTATCATACACCGTACAAACCAATAAATTTCACCTATCATATTATTTAATGGGTTAATTTAATATATTTAGACTCATTTAAATAGTTAATATCATATTACTAAACTAAATGCATATAATACTTCATATGTATAGCCATGTATGTGTATGAATGAATAATTCTAAATAATTATACACGACTATGAATAAAAATATAGACAAAAGAGTATAATAGTTTATTACAAAATAAACATATATTTTCTTGTATAATGTGTGTACGAACTTATTTAATTGAACTTCAACAATAAAACTAACACACATCCCCTTTATATACACAAAGCTCGTACAAACATTTCAACAAACACTTAGCTTGCATTTTCAAGGATATATATATATCATGCTTGTCCTTGAAAATAAATCAAATTTACCCCATTATTTTAAACATTGGACACATAAACATTTTGAAGAAAACTTAGCACACAACCCCTGCTTGAATACTTCCAACACTATATGGTTTCTCCCACATACACCTATGCCCAAACAAATGTTTATAAAACTTAATAGGCTCAATCAAATGTCGGATAAAAAATTTCAATTACCTAAATTATTTGCACACATTATGAAGCATTGTCAAATAAATCAAATAGTTGTATATATGCCCAACTTGGTTACCAACACCGTATGCTTATGTAGATCTATACATTATTATATATAGTAATAACAATACTTAACTAAACAAAATCAAGTTTTTGGTTATTGAAAAACTATCATTTCAAGTATGCAACCAATTGAATAAAAATGCACTTGGTAGTATGGAAGCACAAACAAATAACCTTCCATTGGTTTTAATTTATCACCAATAGAATAATTAAGCAACAATGTTTTGAATCTTTTATGCAAACAAATGAATTCCAACCACATACCCATGAAATAGTGACTCAAAATACCCTGTTCTTTCACTACTTTCTTCTTAGTTGCTTCTCCAACAATAATCCTCTAAAATGGCTCAAATTTCCTCCCTCAAAACCCCAAGCTCTCAATTATCTCCCCACCTTAAATTCCTTCACCTATCCTTAAAAATTCCCCACTTTTCGCGCTTTCCACAAATTCATGAGTTTCATGAGAGACAACAAACTAGATAATTTCAATACAACACCCTCAAAACTACCTTCTACTCCATGCATGTGCTTAATGGCAAGATAATAAATCCAGTATTCCAACATTCGATCAACCTTACCAACTATAAAACTCAAGTTACTCCTCCACAATTCCTCACAATTCTTTCAAAAAGAAAACCTTACTAATTTTTAAATGAAATTAAATATTCTTTCAAAAATCAACAAGAAATCTTACTTTTACCTTAAATAAATAAACTTTTAATTCAATATTTTAAATACAATCAAGTTAAGGTAACAAAGGAAGGAGGATAAATCCATAATCCAAGCAAGAACCCTTTCAAAGTGATAACAAACAATGTATTCACATAAAACATTGGCTAATTAGCAAAGGCAAAGAACTCCAAACACATACTTGCACATCAAGCACACTAAAACACTAACAATATACTACTTTAAAATAAATTACAAACCGCATAATGTGTTTATGAATAAAAGGATAAATGAAAGTGGTATTTTATCACCACCCTAATACTAGATCTTAGTAGTTTGACACACAAACCACAACCTATGTCAATACTCACAATCACACCTAGTCTTTGACTAGATTGTGGAATTGTGAACACAAAGTTCATTATCAACATCAATCATCCAACAAAAGAACCATAATATGATAAATAATCAACTACAAAATTATCAATTTCCCTTACTTTACCTTACATCCACGATAGCTTCGAGAATCAAAATCAGCTTGCCTTCATCTAATGGAGGAAACTCTCATGAAGATCCTTGGAATGGTTTCCAAGTGGCCCTTTGAGACAAGACACATGGAATATATCAAGTGAATCTACTTCCCTCAAACAATTCAAGTCATAGGAAAATGCACTAATCCTTCTCAAAATTCTAGAGGTCTCATAAAAATAAGGTTTATATTTTTCAAACCCACTTTCCTTATTTAAGAAGATTGTTTGGATGGTTGCAATCTCACAAACACCATGTCTCAAACCTTAAATGTCCTCTTGATCCTATGGTGGTCTATATACATCTTTTTATGATTATAAGCCTACTAGATATTATTCTTGAGTTAGTTTGAAATATCTTGGCTCTATTTTATCAAATCAATAGCTCTTGGAACCTTTTTGTTTGATAGAATGAGATTAATAGAACTTCAAGTTTCATACGGTCCATACAAAGCCATGAACGACATCATCTTGATCAACATGTGATAAGTGATAGTATAATAGTGCTCCCCTAGATGGAGCCATTAGATCCATGTCTTCTATTGATTGACACCATAATTTCTCAAATAAACTTCTAGGTCCATTTGTTCATAATTTCAATTTGACCATCTATTTATGGGTGGTAGCTTGCTTCCTACTCAATGAAAGAGATTCTTCTAAAACAAGAAGAACTAACTATCTTTGTCACTCATGATACACTTAGTCCATGAGCTTCAACACATAGAAAGATAGAGATAGAATTGATTTTTAGCTACCAACAAGGCCTTTTAAATGGAGTATAATGAGATGCTAAGAATAGAATAGAAACACTATTATGACTACACATAATGATGAAGAAGTTTTGAAATAAAATGTAAGACAAAGATAATTGAATATTTCTTTTGAAATGATGAATAAATCAAAGAAGAACAACAATTATCCAAAACACACACATGTCCAACATTTCTACATCTTAAGAATAAATTGAAAGACATGTATACCTTCAATTATTATGTATCATAAGATTTTAAATATTTCAACCCAAATTTTATATAAAAGCAAGTTTGTCAAGTTTTATTCTGTGTTCGTAATCTTATTTAAATAATGTTAAATGAGAATGTCAATTAATGCTAAATTTTCCATTTCTTTTGGTCATACAACCCTTAATTAAATCCTTCATGCCTTGGGGTTCAATTCCATCAACCTTTAACATGGAACACCCTAAATTGCTACTAAGTCAAAAAATCAATGTCTCTCCACTAATCCATTTCATGAGATTAATTGTGTGTACAAATTTGAATATTTGGATTGATGTCATGTTTAACCCCTCATAAATCAATCAAAAAGATGGAAGTATAATGACATAGCATTGAGGATATCCCTTGAAGACTTAATATTTACAAGCAAAACCCTATCTGATGTAACCTTTAGCTTCAAAATTTTGATGCCGTCACTTCTTTTGATTTTTTTTGTATACTGACTCTCATTTATTTATACCACACCATTTTAACTTTACATAATGTGTTTTCTAAAATTTAACATTCATAAATAACCTTTTCCTTTTCCTATTAAAGAAATGCAAATAAATAAAATCTATCAATCGAGCTAATGCTCCCAAGCCATCAATACAATTGATCTCAAGATTTTGGACGTCACGGGTTCAATTCTGACTCCTTACACGATGATCTGTTCTTTATGTTTGAAAGAATCCTATCATGAAAACAACTTCCCTTCCGTGCGTTCACATGCTGATTTAGCAGAGGCAAGGGTACCGTAAGCAGCATACCCAAGGGGACCAGGAGTAGTACACTGTTTCGTCTGAATCACTTGGCAGATTGAAATTCATAGATTTCAGATTTGTTGAATGAATGAATGAATGAAGACTTTTAATAACGTTCAGATTTCAAATCGTTCGTTGAATGAATGAATGAATGAAGACTTTTAATAACGAGGTCAAACAGTCTATGGGATCCACGGATCAACAGGAGAAGGGAACACCACAACAGCCCGAAACAGAAACCACCGCCCAGCAATTACTTGATCTCCCTTTCCTTCTGAATCCTGGATCTTCTGCTATGTACTTTCATTTTCTCTGCCTCAAACAAACTGTACAAAGTGTCCACATTTAGAATTGCTACTTCAGAAATAGAATATTCCTAAAAAGACTTTGTTTTCCTTGTACAATGTTTAATTTGGAATCTTTTTCTATTTTAATGGAGCAAATATAGTTTAAGCTTGAAAGGTGAGCAGTAGATAAAAAAGGGCTGAATTTATATAGTCTAACAATAAAAATATCATTTGATTGCTTCTTATTTTTTGTTTTCTTGTAAATTTAATTTTAAATATTTAATCATTACAAAAAGATTATAATTTCATAATTAATTGAAATAAGCAAAAAAAAAAAAAACTATGAGACTAATGGTTGTTAATTTTTTATTAAAAATATAAGCAATACCTCCTTACAAAAATAAGCTAGTGATCTAATTGTAAATTCCAACCAAGCTATGTGATCATGTATGAAGGTGGTGATGTGGGAGTTAAGAAAGGAATAGTAACACAAGGTGAAATGTAGCACAAAAAGAAATGGATACAAGATTTTTGATCCACCTAAGAAGCAGTGCAAGCTACTTAATGCAAATTCAGTACCAAAAGTTGTAACAAGCTTTCTATTTTAAATTACTAAATGCATTTAATACCTTAAGAAAAGAAAGTGCTTGTCTAATTAAAAAAATAACTCTTTATTTTAAAGATGTATATTCTTTTTAAAAATGTCAAAACTGAGAGTTTTAATATTTAAGATTTAGGAAAATATATATTTCACATTACTAATTTTCATAGAACAATTGTAATTCATCTTTGAATATAATGCAATTATATACAATATGTTGTTCTAAATAGTCCACACAAGTAAATCTTAACCACATAAAGAATTAGATTTTAAATAATAAAAAATAATAAGATCCATTGTCTTATTCATCTTTTTAGAGTGCAAGAAATAAGCTCTATGTAAAAACTATGAGGAAGGAGAGCATCATTCAAGCACTTTACCTCTGACCACAAACAAAGTGGTCCCTCACTCATCTTCCTATTAGAATTTGTTTGACCCTCCATTGAGGGTGGCATATAGTGACATTTGTAGAAGTACAATAACCAATTATGAGAACTAAGTGTATAAAAAGTATAATTAGTATCACATACAATCAACCATGTAGGCCCTAGATATCCTCTAGTTACTCCTAACTTCCAACTATCATGCAATCCAAAGAGTACAATGAATTAATAATGCGTACAATTGTAGCATCACTTTGGCCAAAGCATTCAACTATACTATATATTTTGATTATACAAAAATATGGCTCATCTATTTACAACATTGATAGCACTTACTTGAATCAGTAAATTCTCATAAAATAAATTTAAAAGCATAAGATACAATTATGAATACAAGTTCCAAGAATAGCATATTTTTTCTCATATTGCTAGCATACCTTGCTATTGCTTGTGAGAATCATAATAGCACATTATTTAAATACCATCTACTTATTGTATAAAACATATAATTTCATATAATCTAACCATATGAAGATTGTATATAGTCTTATACAAGGTTGTCCATGATGTTTCTACTCTCTTAACAAAAGGATAATCAAGTATAAGGTTGTTACAATCTTATTTTTTTAGAGATTTAATGTATAATAACATGTATAATGTTTTTTTGAAGAGTTAATAGTCATTTCAATACACATCACGCCTAGCTTAATGACTATTCAACATATATAGTTACTATAATGCTAATTGAAACCA
Organism: Sequoia sempervirens; assembly: GCA_007258455.2. NCBI lineage: Eukaryota > Viridiplantae > Streptophyta > Pinopsida > Cupressales > Cupressaceae > Sequoia > Sequoia sempervirens. The sequence goes on along the minus strand of VDFB02137202.1, from coordinate 72,637 downwards.
ATTTTTGCAAACATACTCAGTCGATAGTTGAGTATAATGCTATTTATGCATATTCTTCAAGTAGTGTACACCATACAACCCAATAAATTTCACCTATCTTATTATTTAATGGTTTAATTTAATATGTTTAGACCCATTTAAATAGATATCATATTATTAATTTAAATGCATATAATACTTCATACATAGCCATATATGTGTATGAATAAATAATTCTAAATAACTATACACAACTGTGAATGAAGATAGTCAAAAGAGTATAATACTTTATCACAAAATAAACATAATCTTCTTGTATAGTGTGTGTGTACAAACTTATTTAATTGTTTCAACAATAAAACTAACACATATCCCCTTTATATTCACAAAGCTCGTACAAACATTTTAGCAAACACTTAGTTTGCATTTTCAAGGGTATATGTAGACTTATATGTATATATGTAATCATGCTCGTGCTCGAAAATAAATCAAATTTACCCCATTATTTTAAACATTGGGTACTAAAACATTTTGACAAAAACATAGCACACAACCCCTACTCGAATACTTCCAACACTATATGGTTTATCCCACATACACCTATGCCCAAACAAATGTTTATAAAACTTAATAGGCTAAATCAAATGTTGAATAAAAAATTTCAAGTACCTAAATTATTTTCACACATTATGAAGCACTATCAAATAAATCAAATAGTTGTATACATAGCCAACTTGGTTACCAACACCGTATGCATAGGTAGATTTATACATGATTATATATAGTAATAACAATTCTTAACTAAGCAAAGTCAAGTTTTTGGTTATTGAAAAACTATCATTTCAAGTATGCAGCCAATTGAATAAAAATACACCTGGTATTATGGAAACACAAACAAATGACCTTCCATTGGTTTTAATTTATCACCAATAGAATAATTAAGCAACAATGTTTTGAATCTTTTATGCAAACAAATCAATTCCAACCACATAACCATGAAATGGTGACTCAAAATACCCTGTTCTTTCACTACTTTCTTCTTTGTTGCTTCTCCAACAATAATCCTCCAAACTGGCTCAAATTCTCCCTCAAAACCCCAAGCTCCTAAAGGAATTTTCTCCCTCTTAAATTCCTTCACCTATCCTTAAAAAGTCCCCACTTTTAGCGCTTTCCACAAATTCATGATGTTAGAACACAACACTCTACTAAGAGGGGGGATGAATCAGTAGATCACTTAAAATTCAACTCTTAATACCTTCTACCCTTTTTTGAGCAGATTAAATCATGACATGTAGAAAATTAAAACATACATGCACAACTCGTAACATAAGATATACATGAAAAACCAAAGATGGGAAAAACCACAGTGAGAATAGTTGCTAGGATCTACTATCCTAATTTAGCCTCATAATGAATATATTATGATTACAATGTTTAAGGGAACCAACCCTAAGGAGACACCAATCCCTTGTTTTAGGAGCACCCACTCCAAAGAAGCACCAACTCCCTACTCTGAGCACCTACCCAGATATCTGATGACACCTACCAATCAGATTTACAAACAAGAAATTACAATTTGTTCCAAAGAACATAGTTCAATGTTGCAACCCGGCATGCGACTATCCATATCTTTGTTTTTGTCTATGTAACTCAATTCTCTGCTCTGCACCTCCCTCTGTTCTACATCTGGATATTAACCCAGATTAAGTTCTTTTTCCTAAATGTTTGGGTTCTACTCATCCGCTACACCATTGCACTTCCCATATTCCTTTTACTACATTTTATGTCTGCCTCAAGAGCTCTCAGATACACTACTCAACATTGATGCACCCTTATCTATTAGTGCATTCTCTAGCTGCCTGAAGAAGCCATGCACACACTTTGCAGTTCTCTCTCCTTTTCTTTTATTTCATTCTTTATCTGCCTCAAGAATCCATGCACACACTCTGCAGTTCTCTCTCCTTTTCTTTTAGTGTATTCTTTGTCTGCCTCAAGAAGCCATGCACACACTCTACAGTTCTCTCTCCTTTTCTTTTAGTGCATTCTCTGTCTGCCTCAAGAAGTTGTGCATGCACTCTGCAGTTATCTCTCCTTTTCTTTTAGTGCATTCTTTGTTCGCATCAAGAAGCCCAAAATACCTTAAGCAATATGCACTACTTGTAGTGTTCACAACGGCAACACCATAATCCCAACGCAAGAAATTTGAGCCACAAGATCGCAACCAACCAAACATCTGAATCATCTTCGTCTGAATTAGACCCACCATCTCCATCTTCTCTTGGAGATTTCAAATTTGTAGACCTGCTCCTCTTCCCGCACAAACGCTCCATTTGTCTATTATGTTGTATTGTCTCAATTGAGCCAATTCCTTGAAATAAATCTTAGGATTCTTTTCATCAAATCTATTGATAAGATGCTAGCTAAAATCATTGTATGAACTAATCAAATTGTTCCCTTGGGTAAACAATGCATAGTAACACCAAGTTCATGTGCCTTCCAAATGAAGGATTAAAATTTTTATAGCTTATTCCCTATACATAGGGCTAAGTGAAAAGTATGTATTTAATTTTTTAACTCAATAACAAGACGTACATTCGTTTGATTCATCATAAGAGGAAACGATCAACGTACCCAATTTATGAGCTACAAGTCTATGTGAAGTTGATTTACATTTTTCCTTCTTTCATTCTTTTGTCCATTATTTTTTTTCAGGTTGCATAAATTAGTGAGAGACATTTTGTATGAAATATTGGTCTAAGAGCTTTGAATCCATAAAAAACTGCAAAGTTATCTCCCTCTTGAATTTGTTGTTTCTCTTCAAGTTCTACTTAGACTCTATAAGAACTTGGGTTGGAAATTCCAAGATGTGGAACCCATTGCGGTTCTCTTATTTTTAGCAAAAATAGTGATTCCTTCACCCATTAGAGCTTAAGAAAGCCTTGGAACATTTACATTTTGTATTATTTATAACATTTTTTCTATAAGATTTTTTACTTGGTATTCATAACTTATAGTGATAATGGAATTACCCTATTCCTACAATTTTCTTTGCTCTCACCAATAAAATATTAATTCTCTATCACTGGGTTGCATTAAAAAAATAGTTTTAACCATGTAGGCTAACAAGATCAAGTTTTGATACCACTGTAACTTCCATTTTTAAATATTTTTATTACCCCTATAATATTTTTGAGTTGTTTATCTGTGCAACACTTATGAAATATGAATAACAATGACCAATCTCAATATTGGTTATTGAAACCCTTACACATAACACTAAATATAAGCAAAAACTATCATTTATCGAATGCTAGACAACAAAATTAAATATTAATATTAAACCTTTATATTAAATGGGTAGCAACAATTCAACAAAAACCTTTACATATATATTCAAAAGATTAATAGAATACAAATTTTTAATTTATTTTTCAAACTACTAAAACAAACAACAAAACTCAACTCAAGAAATATGCAGTTGTGGTAGTATAGCATGACACTATTGCAATAATACATAAGTACTATAGTGGCATAATGTTGATGATATAGAAGTACTATAGCATTGATACAAAAGTATTATACAACAATAATATAGTAAACAAAAAATCTCTAAAATTCTTGTACCAACTAAAACTAAAAATGAACTTCAATCTTTCACCATTAATGCCATCCTCGGATGAAACCACTTCAAAGGAAAAGAGGGATTTCATCCTCCAATGACAACTAAAATTTAAGAGATTTGTTTTCTTCCAAATTTCCTACATAAAAAGGTTTTTCATCCTCAAGTAAGAAGATGAACGCAAATGCTCAATCTTAGAGAAAATGGTTTGGTATCAAATAACAATGGATAATTTCTTATGTGTCTAACTCTTCCCTTTATATTAACCCTTTTAATTTAAGTTTCCTTTTGTTGCCTAACATTTTCCTTCAAATGTGTTAAAAATAACTTTTAATAAAATACTACATTAGGCCCACATTAATAAAAGAATAATAATACATAAGTGACCATTTTACAATGTTATAAAATAAAGTTATTGGAATAAGTTAAATTATTATTATTAAATTATTCCCAATTTTATCCCTTAGCCTAGAGGAAATAAGAAATAGGTTCCATGTCTCCTAAATATTTTAATTCTAAAAAGGGTGTATGGTAGTTCTTGAGAGCATAAGTTAGTTCTTATGGCTACACACTTGAGGATTCATCAATAGAGTTATGAGTAGGGGCTCATTTTTCTCCTTACCTAGGATGTATATAGGAGGAGCATCTCAAAACAATAGACAACCAGATATCAAACAAAAAGAGGAATTACCATTTTCTATGTTTTCTTTGTGTATGATTAGAGTTAGCACTTATGTTTTGGTTCTATATATTTGATTGGCTCGATACATTGTTATAATAGCTTGAATTATTTGGTTGTGGTATTTTTCTTGCACTTCCTAATAAAGGATCCAAACACATTTTTTACACCCAACAAAATAGTTCAAGTTGCACAATAATTTCCTAATCATATTTCGAACTTAGAATTTGTATGATTTTTTTTTTAACATAGAATTACATGGCTAACATTTCAAAAGTCAATTTGCATCAAAATTCCTCAATTATTCCATCACTTCATCCAAGGGAGGAATGGTTCTCCACACCCAATTTATCAATTAAAATTTGAGTTCTTTTATGTTAATAATGGTACCCATAAAACCCTTATCAATTAAATTAGATCTTCATGATTAGTAAGCATTGCAAAAATTTCCACATAACCCTATGAGGAGATTAACACATTAATCAAATCTACAAGAATTTCAACAACATTCTTGTATGTAAATAATACTTATAAAAAAAGAATGAGAGATAAAAGGAAAATCAACCACAAGAAAGAGAATGACATAGATATACCCTAGAATATTCTTACCTCCAAAGCACCAAACTGATGCATTATCAACAAAAATAAACTTGTTACAATACAATATCAAGTTCCTTCCTCCATGGAGATCAACATCATCTTCCTCTAGTAGAAATTTGATAGCATAACCTTGTCAAAACTCGTCTCTTATATCTCCATCTCAAGCACTCAATATATCGACTCGTGGAGGCCCAAAAAACCACTGTAAGGCATTACCATAGGCCCAAAAAAGGTCCCAAAATACCATGGTGAAAATGCATATGACCCATACTCCATTATTTTGTATTCACCACCTTTATAAACATGCTTTATGACATGTCATAACATGTGTCATAAGTGGGTCAAGATTCTTAATTCACTTTGTAACCTCTCTTTTAATCAAGCTCTTATATGCAATAATATTTGACACAATATATTTGTCATAAGTTATCTTACACATATTTTATGATAGGAATTTTTTTACAATATATTTACATATTTAAATATTAAAATAAAAATAAAAATCACTCATGGCATAATGGCTAAGGCATAAAGTGGGATGTCCCATTTCATGAGGACGCATAAAATAATAGATAATTTAATAATCCAAACATTAGGACTTGTAAAATGTATAACACACTTAATCCTAACATTCTCCCACTTGTTATATACCTTTAAAGAGAAATATGGAACACCAAAAAATAGTTAACTAACCAGATCAAGGTTATAACCATGTTAAACCAATAACTCCTATGTACTTACAAACTCAACCAAGCATCACATCCATCAAGTGACAACCATATTGATTACAATGCTCTCATCCTCCATCATGACTAGGAATGAAAGATAAGAAACCAAAGACAAGATCACACTCTTAATTTCACACTTCAATCTAAACATATACAACAAAATCCATCTCCTCTAGAATAGAATTGAGTATCTTCTAAATACTCAATAATAGTTGAAATGGAAACGATAGCCTATCACCAACTCATCCAACTAACCATACCTAAAAAATAGAATAGACACATCATAGGTAGACCTACTATCAACATAAATAGCCTAATCCATAATTACAACTCCTTTTATATTCATTGTCCTATAGAAAATGATGCATGAGCATCTATGGCAATTGGCAATCCTGTATCAAACAAAAAGGTTAATTTTTTATTGAACATTTTTGGATTTTTTAATAAGTTGATTTTGGTTTGAATTTCATGATGGGGGAAAATGATATATTTTTGAATAATTAAACTCATCAATAAAATCTCCTTTTGCACATTGAAGTTGGCTAGTGAGTGAAAAAAGCAAGAAAAACAACTTTAAAAACATTTATTTACAAAATATTTAGAAGGAAATATGAGGCATTACAAATTGAATAGGGAGTTTTAAAAAACTTAATATTTATCCCTAAAAAGTAGGGATTGGAAAGTGGGTGCCCAAGACTGACCTTGACTTTCTATGTTTTCAGGAGATAAAGGAGGGGAATAAAAACTGCAACATCCTATCTTTGACAAGGTTGCTAGAAATGGATTTTAATGTGTTTTAATTGTTTTTCTTAAGGGTCTGATTATGTAGCTACAAGAGATGGCGTACCTAGTTGAGGAAGGCAGAAATTAAATATATGAAATAAATTTCTTGATAGGGAGGTGCAGAATCAAAAATTTATGAAATAATGAATGAGTTTTGAAGAGATTTTTGAAGGCAAGAAGAGGGCAAGGTGTAGTTTTCTCTGAAGAACCATTTAGGGATTTTTATTGCAGTTTTTTGACTGATTACAATATTCCATGAAGTTTTCAGAATCAAAGTTTGAAGATATTGAAGTTTTCGGTGGTTTTGAAGAGCTAGAAGATGAGCAGATTCCAGGAACACACATTGTTGAGCACAATTTGTCTTCAAATATATTTCATTTGCATATAAGATGAATGTAAGAATTTTATTTACTGCATATCATTCCTTTGATGACTGAAAACCCCTTTGTAATCAGATTTTATTAACAGAGAAATTCATTGGTTCCTTGTGCAAACAAATTCCTGAGTTTTATTTGCAATCTTTTAATTTTGTTCAAGTTTTGTTGTGAGGATTTTAGAGAGGTATTTGTGAGTTTAAATAACTCTCTACATTAAAAAATCTATCTCCAATGGTAACAAACACATAATACAAACAAACCTAAAGATGTTGGTACCATAGTCCAATGATACATATACCTCCCTATTACTCTCGCTAGATAGGAAATGTCAAGTCTAAAAATGACCAAAAATTTAAAGAATTCAACAACAACACTCATGTGGCCAAATCATCTATCACATAGTGTCAAAGATCACGGACCAATTTTTAAACCTACAAACACATTTTTGTAAGAAATCTCTATAATCACCACATCTCTCTGAATTTATTTACATCACATATAAGACAAAGATTAAAGAGCTCAAATCATCCTTATTATTAACAAAATATGATGAAGTACAATAACATTAAATGATCAACTCAACACTAATCTCAAATCCGAAATGAAATAAACCAAACCTTTGGTAGATGCAACAAACTATAAAGAGAACTTGCAAATCAAACCACATCCTTTTGTCAACACCAACATCTACTCAAGTTGTAAGAAGTAAGATCTCCTAAATTACCAAACAAAAAAGTTGTCAACATCTAACTATCCAATCCAATGTAAAGCATGGTAGAAATATATGAAAACCTCTCAAACTAGAGGATCAAACAATCATTTCCATAACAAGGGAATGTGCCCAAAATAATTAAATGTCTCTTGTAATATTCAAAACACAATGAACTCAAAACTAAAATTGTGAATCAAGATCAAACATGAGGAGATAATTGAAACCATAACCATGTATCTACTCAAAAAAATTCCTCAAAACTAACATCGATAGCTCAAGACTCAAAATACATGGGAAAACAAGAAAAAAAAATAATGCATCTAAAAATTAGGTGGAAAATACCTATCAAATCATTCATTGTTGAGAGGACCAAGAGTGGGGAATGAGATTTCTCCTTTAAGATACACTAAACCACTATAACTCTCTTCAATCAAAATCTCCTCAATAGGTCCACATTGAACTTTGTCTAACCTAGGTGGAGGCTCTTGGGTCTATCTACTAAAACCTCAATGAGAAATTTACTATTCCAACACATATCTCCAAAGGCAAGAGATCTAGCCTCACCCAAATTTGATATAGGTGTACAAATGATCATCTCATGCCAACTAAAATCCAATTTAATACCACAATAACCAAAATATCATGTATGTAAAATGATCACACCACACATCAATTAGATTATCACAAACCATTACCAAAGTTCTAAAAGGAAGTCGGCTGAGCGGAAACAACTTCCTACACTAATCTAATCAGGGAAGAGTTACAAAAAAATTGTTTAACACCTTTTACTGTTACAATAAGAGAATCACATACATAGAATAATGGAAGTAGTGTTGGATGTTGTGGTTGTGTTGCTGATATGCAGTTGTCATTGATGTCAACACTATTGGCATTAATGTCTTAGAAGTTGTATATGTCGAGGATATTGAGAAAATTGTAATGAAATAAGTTGCAGGTTGACAGTGGTGAAGTGAAGTTCAGTTTTTTGGTTAGCTCAGTACATTGATGATCAGAGGTTATGGATTAAATGGTTTATTGTTGAGTATATCTAGTTTATCCACGTCAAGTTTCAGAGATCCGCATGAAGATTTGATCGAGTTATGAGTAGGTGTGTTCTAATAGTCATTATATTGCTTTAGTTGGTGTTCCTGAATGAAGATGATGTGATTCTAGCAATTTCAGTTGTTGTGGATGCTTCTCTGGTGATTCATGATGTTTTTGGATGTTTCTAGATTGTGCTCTACCTGTGTTACACATTTGCATTGATCGTTGTGCTCGCGATTAGATATTTTCTCTTGCGTGTTCATGTTTTTCATGTTCTTGGCTGACAGGGTGTTGTAGCGTGTTGTGGATCTTCGAGGAATAATTTTTGAAGGTGTTTCATGTCTGAGTATTTTGTTTTGGGTCTTCATTATGTTGTGGCCGACATTGGTTGATTCGCATTGAAAATTATTTATTGTTTTGGGCCGACAGTTTGCATATGTTTTATTATTTTGTTGAGGTTAACATGTAGCGATGTAATCTCTTGTTGCGGATATATATATAAGCGATTGTTTATTCCATTTGAATATGTGTGAGAGATGCATGCATGAGATGTGTGAATAATGTCATAATCATTCAAAGGTGGAAGCGGAGTGTGAAGAAGTGTTCATGTGCTTAACCAGAACTGTAATCAGGCATTAGCAAATGTTTTCTCAGTTCAAAATCTTGTGGATGTAATCCAAATATTTTTGTAAGATGGTGAGTCTTCTTTTGTATTTGAGTAGTGAGCTCTAGGCAGTGTGCCTGAATGCAAGTTCATTCTCTATTTATTCTTGTTTATACTTTTAATAGGGTATAATCTTGTGGACTAACCTCCACTGCGGCTTTTCCCCTAACAGGGTTTCCACATAAAAAATCTCGGTGTTATGTGTATTTCTGATGTGTTGATGGTTTATGCTTTCATGGTTATTTATCATATCTGAGAATAAGGTTAATAAGTTTAATAAGTTTAAATTTTTGTGAAAACTTATTCACCCCTCCTCTTAGTTGTATGCCCTTGTGTTGCCAACAAGTAGAATAATAAGAAAGCATAAAACAGTGACACCAAATATACATGGGGAAAACCCTTTCAAGTAAAAAACCCCACCCTCCAAAAGCACAGTACTATCTTTATTACTTCAAATAAGGGTTGCAAGATATCACCAAGTACAAGCTTCTTCAACAAGTGATTCAACATGAACACCTATTTTGGAGTGATATTGGCAGCACTTCGTTACCTACAAACAATGCATTCTACAACACAAGGCACTCAATAAATAGAGTGATACAAGCTTCAAGAAGCATCTAGAAGATGAGGGGTGTCCAAATCCACATGGAACAATTTCCAATGCCTTAGACATGCATTTGGACACATGTTCAATATTCCCTTACACACCTTAACATGCAAATAGTCTTCTTCCAAGCTTGGGCACCTAAAATATGCTAAAAATAGCTTATGGTAGATGCTTTACACATCTTACAGCTGTCATCTGTCATAGCTAACAACACTTATAGTTGTAAGAGAATATTTCATAACTGACTAAAAATAGATGATTCTCTTACATCCTGTCATAACCCAGCTTGGGCGCCAACTTTCACCCATGCATTCAAAGATTCCTTATGACACATCATAGAATATGTCACATGTCATAGATTCCAAAATTAGATACTTATATCCACTTGGGATGATGATATGTCATACAGTCGCATCCAGCGGGGATGCCACCCAGCTGGTGGGTCCCAATTAGTGACATGACACCATAGGCAATTAAATAATACAAATAAATACATAAATTAAAACAATTAAATCAATGTTAGGACTCTAAGGTTGAGACACCTTAATCCCAACAAGCTCCAACTATAAAATTAATATGAAATTCAAGAACTTTCCATGAGATCATAATTGCATCATTACCACAATGCAACCAAATTATTTGAAAGCTCTACATGTCAACATGTAAGTCACATCCTCATAAACAAAGGTTCGTTCATGCAAACTAATAGATCATTACTAAAATCTCAATAAAAGACTCCAAGATCCTTCTATGGAAATAATTTTTCAACATCTTCAAAAGCATGAAGATAAGCACCATCTATCAATAAAACTAAAGATGCCAATGATCTATCACTACATATAATAGATAGGATCCATGAGCTCCTCTATGACACAAAAAACCACTCCAATAGACCATCCATCTATAAATGACGAATCCACATCACTTCCAAAATCTCCCACTAAATCGCAATACCAAACTACACATGTCGTCATAATAACCACCTCCTAAATGAACATAACACGTGGCTTATGCACTGTCACTCAACTACAACTTCAAAAATTCCAAAGGATAGAGTAGAACCAACATCTTCCAACTAAGAAGATATAACGAACTAAGTAATTGCACAAAGCTCCCACTAAATCATGATACAAAGCTTCTCATGCCACCATAATCAACATGTTCCAAAATACAATTATCTCAATTACTCCAACAAACATTTGTATGCCTCATTTCAATGAACATACAAGTGCATCAAGGTGACCAAGAAAGTTCAATCCAATAGAATCCATACTAGATAACCCATAAAATTTGCACACATGTGACATCTCAAAAGTGATAGAAAAGCATGGTCAATTCTCCACCTAAAACCAAAGAAACAACAACACGTATATAGATCTCGACCAATGCAATAAATAGATTCAACACCACATTAGTAACATATAATTTAATAGAGACAAGCAAAGAGAACATGTAGATTCTCCATGAGTCAAACACCAAATCAGCTCTATTGCAAACACACAATACAGTAACTATTGTTTGGGATCCCAATAACTAACCCTATAGAAATGTTAATTGACAAGGCACATACTAACACTTACATGCCTAAGGAGGCTACAATCAACCTCTTCAAATCAAGCATGAAAATATACAATTGTTTGCACCAAAAACCCTAAACAATAGTATTTTCATAGATCTTCAAAACCACAAATTTTAATTAATATGCAAAAGCTAAAAAACCATAGATGCAAATATGGATCCATTTATACATTCAGTAACCTAATATTTTATAAAAAAGAAATCAATAATTTGAGATAATGGAATATCATAGATATGAAAATCCACATATTTTAAAGCAAGAAATATACATAACCCACATATATCTAAATTATATGAATCTAAAAAACATGAATGTACAAATATCCAAAAGGATTAGAAGGTTATCTATGGAATTAAAGCCACCAAAAGACAAATTCGATAACCATTATTGACCACATACAAATGGAGGAACCAAGTTTTCCAAGATCTTCCAAGTCACCAAAAGAAAAACTCCACAACCCACATCCAACTAGAGGTTAATCACTAGTGCTTTCATGAAACAAGGGGTTAAAACCATGAACCTAGCATAAGAATACCTTACAATAGTCAACACATCCAGTGCTTTCCCATGTGACCAAGTATAAAAAATAGGCACCCAACATGAACACTCCATTAGGATAAAAGAACAAAACTTGTCATGTTAGAGGGTAATCACATATTGTCAAATAGGAGCCCTAGATCATAGCCATGTGACATGCATACACATGGAAAAATCCATCAAATATTTCCACAATTCCACTGGTGTTGTTCATACTATTTCCTAAACTAAGAAATTAGATCCATTGCAAAATTCAACTCATACAAGGATTAATAAATAACCAATTCCTTCCAACACATTTCCACAAGTGTGCTAGGCTAAGAAATCAACAATGAAGGAATGCCCATAACCAAATCACCATGCATCCCTCACATGCAAGTACATGCAACTCCCATACAAGAACATGCCACCACATGCAATCCAAGGAACCACCTTTGTTCTAGTACCAAATGTTTGGAAGAATACCTATATATTTTTTTATTAATTGAATTGGATCTTCATGATTATTAAGCATTGTTGGAATTTCCACATAACCCTACGAGGAGATTAACACAATAATTAGGTCTACAATAATTTTAGCAACATTCTTGCATGTAAACCACTTATAAAAGAAATAATTAGTGAGATAGAAGAGAAATCAGCCAAAAGAAAGAGAATGAAAAATATACCTTGGAAAATCATTTTAAGAAAATATTAACCTCCAAAGCACCAAAGCAATGTATTATTTAGCAAAAGTACACTTGTTACAATACAATACCAAGTTCTTCTCTCCATGGAGATCAACATCATCTCCCTTTGATAGAAATTTCATAGTATAACCTTGTCAAAACTCCTCTCTCATGTCTCCATCTCAAGTCCCCAATATATAGACTCATGGAGGCCCAAAAAACTACCATAAAGCATTATCATGGACCCAAACAAGGACCCAAAATACCATGGTAAAATTATATAAGACCCACACTCCATTATTTCTCGTTTACCACCTTTAGAAAGGTGCTCTATGACATGTCATAACAAACATCATAAGTGGGTCAAGCTTCTTAATCCACTTTGTAACCTCCCTCTTAATTACACTCGTATGCATCATAATATCTCTTACACTATATCTTTGTGATAGATGCTCTTACACATCTTAATGACAAGATGTTATTTTACAAATATGTTTACACGTGTAAATTCCAAAATAAAAATAAATTACAAATGGCATAATGGCCTTGAGGCATGAGCAAGATGTCCTATTTCATGAGGACAAATTAAATAATCAATTAAATAATCCAAATATTATGACTTGCAAGATGTATGGCATGCCTAATCCCAACATTTTACAATGGGGACTCTCAAAATAAAGACATGTCTAAAGGAATCATTGAAAAGATGGAATCTTGCATCATTAACACAAGTTGGATTTCAAAATTTGTGCAACCCTATTTGGATCAATCAAAAGGCAAAGTGAGGTTGACATCAATGAAAAAATATATCACCCGATTTGAACTATGGTGTGTTGAATGTTGATCCACATTGAGAGGATAATTGTAATTATAGTGATGTGTGAACTTGAGAGAGCCCTCATGATTCTTGTGGAATTGTAATGGGTTATGATGGGAACTAATTGTGTACAAATATGTACTCAACATGCAAAGAAACCTAAATATTCAACCAACCTCTCTAAGAATTCTAGAAATTGATTGAGTTTCAACCTATGAGTATTTGTCTATAATTGTTTGGCTTGGAATTCATTATATTGTTCATTTTTTAAAAAGATAATTCTTTGATTTTCTACATCATTATGTGTTTTCCATAATTACACATTTTGTGGTGTATTTTGTGTTATTGGTATTTGGTTAGATAGTATGTAATTAGACCCTCAATCCCATTGTTGTATCAAAGAGCTTTGTTATAGGTAATGGTCTAAGCCAAATTGAGCTTGATTTAATATTAAGGTCAAGTTTGCAACCTGTCAACACACATTTCATTTTCAATCAAGAGATGCCTCCAATATGTATTGGGACCCCTATCAAAATAAAAATTCATAATATCATCATATCTAATGAATATTTTTTATACCAATAAAACTTGAGTCAGCAATGATGAGTTTTTGATACCACTAGAACTCAATCCAATTAAGAAAATCAAAACTAATAAATTAAATTGAATGGTTTGTCACATCTAGAAGTGATGTTACACCAAATATTGATCTCGAGAATTGAAGTGTCATTGATCAAGATAATTGTATCGCTAACTCATGGTTTAATTTGAATCAAGTTGTAAACCAAGTTGGAAGCCTATTAGAGATTGGAGAAGTGGAACCAAGAGTGTAAGTCAATTAGAAAAATATAGAAGTTTGGTTAATTTATGATAAGAGTAACCTTGTAAACTAATTAATGGATTATTTGGAAATGGTATCATCTAGTGGGAAGATGAGTCCTTGTGAGTTGAACATGTCCTTGTGCATGCCATGACAACCAATTTCTAGGAACATGACTCCAATGACTTGAAATCATGACCAAGTACCCTAGTGTTTATTAAGGTTTATAGAATCAGAGAGTAGCTAAGTTGATAATTAGATAAGTTGTTAAACTTCTAATAATTTATGGTCTTTTATATTTATTTTCATGTAATTATGTGTAAAAATGACTATAGCTCAAATTTGTAAGAGAGGGGGACCAACCACGTCAAGGCTCCAGGTCACAGAAAGCCGAGAGCAGAGGGCTGCCCTAACTTACCTCACTCTAAAGGAAGGGGATCAAGAATAAAGAGCACTATGTAGTACTTTTGTCACTCTTCAGACCTGAGTTTAAGGTCTAGGCTAGGAGAGTTGGTTTTCGGAGTCTGTACTGCACCCCAGACAACTCTTTGTCTAAGGATAGTAGCGCGGTTCTGGGACGACAACGTGTCGCACTGGCATCTCTTAGGTGTGCTGACGTTCGTACAGACATAAAACAGTAAGCACAATAGAGATTGCCTAAAAACATACTAACAACCTAGCTAGTTCATCTTGAAGGAAAAAATAGAATAAGGAAGTATGAGAAATAGAGATGAAGATGATAAAGCAAATAGATAAAGGCTAGGGTGACGAAGATAATCTTACAAAGACGCTAGTTTTCTAGCTAGCTCCGCACATACGTCCACCTACACACAAGAAAGAGGGAAAATTGTTGGGGTTGTATAGGGGTCTGCCTCAGTCAGACCCCCGTTTTGGTGTTTCCACCTCCACGGACATCCAGAAAGCAACAAAGTAGAATATGTGATAAAGGAAAGAAAAGATAGAAATGAACACTACAAACAATACAATGTTACTCTATCAAATCACAAAGGAGAGGAGTGAAGTGTTACCACCTCCACCCAAAAGCTCACTAGCCAATGGAAGGAGAAAGCAAGGTATGGACTTGGAAAGGTCACCACAGCCGCAACGGTGATGAAGGGAGGTCTTGCAAGACTCCAATCCCACACTTTCAAAAGTGCTTCACACTTGCAATGTGGAGTTGATGGAGTGCCAAAGCTACTGCAATGCTCAAAAGTAGAGTGCTAGAATGTTGCTTGTGAGTGAAAGAGTGAAGAGAAATTGCTTAAAGAGTTCAAGAGAATTGCTAAAGGGTCAAATGAAGTGAGAATGGATGAATTTGAAGGTAGAATGAGGAAGAATCTGCCATTTTCGGGTCAGTTGGTCTAAGAGGGACGTTACAATTTGACCCCAATCAGGTGTGTAACGCCTCTGCCAACTTCAGACATAGGAATCTGTCAGGGATGGCAGCGCGCCGCACAGACATCTGTGCACCACGCATGCGTCCCCGACAAATATTCTCTCACCGATGCCTAGGAAAAATTCCAAGTGGATGGAAGACAAGTAGGTGACGTGGAATTTTGCCTTTGGATTTTATTTTCTAAGGTGAGGGTATGTGAAAGGGGAATTTGCTTAAGGGGTGCAAATTTTCTCCTATACATTTTTCCCCCACTTTAATGAGCATGAATGTTGATGAGCTCAGTAAAGTAGATCGAAGAGTTAGTAGGGTTATAAATGTATACCTAAACCATCGAGGAAGGAGACCGCGATCTGGTGAACTTGAAAGCGCAGGGCAGGCAAAGGACTCCACAAGTACTCTCCCTGAGGAGTTTCGAAGAAAAAGACTCCATAGCTCCGCATAACTATGAAGTTGCACAAAGTACACTAGAGGCCCTCAGACCAATGATGGACAAATCTTGCAGGATGAAAGTGTCTCATAGGCCCACAGAGCTGCAAGAAGGCAACCCCCAAGTTCTCTCTCATGAAGGAAGCCCAGTGAAGTAAGGGCCTTACAGGCCTGTAGACCTGCAAGGAGGTTCCCCCAAGTTCTCTCTCATGAGGGAAACCCAAAGAAGGGGACTCCGAGAGTTGACTGGAAAGTGGCTTTACAGGCACACCTGCAAAGCGACATGTTAATCCATAGATAAAACATGCTAGAAAACAAAGCAGCCACATAGAAAATAAGCGACAATCACACAGACCGCTGACAAGTTGGAAGGTTTTAAAGGGATCCCTCGGAAACCCTTCAAAAGAAGAGGGGTCCACTCAAGGGATGCGTTGTTTGAAAGTGTGAAAGAGACGTTTTTCCTCAAATCAATTCATCATCAAGGAATCCTTTCGAAAGATGTTCACTTCATCAAGGAATTCAAAAGGAAGAAAATTCCCCCTCATGAGGGGAAGGTCGAGGCTTCTCCCGCAGAAAAAGCTGCTCCCACCTCGGAGGAAAGTTCTCATGTTCTTTCTTTACGAACCCATGATGAAGGAAACACGTTCGTTAAAGGTCCAAGTTGAGAATGTGATCTTTGAAAAAGTTTGTGAAGATTCTCAAGAAAGGATTCATTGGCAACAATGCACTTTTTGAAAATGAAACATTGTGAAAGTAACGTTGTCACACATACGAGGGACAACTCAAGCAAAGAAGGGAGAAAGGTAAGAAAGCGAAAGAGAAGTATCATGAACAAGAGGCACAGGGGTGATCTAATATTTCGAGGTCAGAGTTGCTCATAAATATATATAAGTATAATAATAGTATATAAATGAACTTTCATCAACCTCCTACTATATCAAACCATGTGAAGAATGCACGAGAAGACAAAGTAAAAATTAAAAAATGGGTCAACATGGAAGGGAAGCCTAAATTCCCCCAATGCTTTGTATCATCCCCAGTTTTCCAAAAGTCAATACACATAACAAAGGAAGAATGATGATACAAATAGAAGAAGGTTTACGACATAAAAATCACTCTTGTATCCAAGCACCAGCAAGGGTGACAAGGTTCATCTAGGAACAAATAGCACAAGCATGGGGGAACACATCACAACACACACACACATCTATTCTAAAGATAAAGAAGAGGCCTCCCTCTACAACTCATCGAACAAGAGGTCATCTACTTCCCAAACTAGATCATTATAAGGGGAAGGAGGATGAGCCTGCAATGGCGGAATATTAAGGGGAGGTTCTTTTGACCCTCCTGCAACAAGGGCTAAGGAATAATCCCCCGCAAGGTCTTCTCCGCTCGACTCTTGTGGAGCTATGGTCAGTGATTTCACGAAGATTTCTGACAAGGCCATAACTTCATCTAGAGAGTTGAACATACACTTTCCAGAAGTACCATGTCGTACCTCAACAGATGGGGAGGATTGCGCCCAAGATTCACCGCTTGGCTCACCGAGCGATTCAAGAGTGGTGACAAACTCAGGGGAAGCCGAGACTTGTTCCATCACTAGAATGGAACAAGCTAGAACAGGACCACCTTTTGGAGAAGGTGGGCTCCTCTTATGCCCTCCATTGCTGGAAGGGCCAACCTCCACCTTTTGCTTTGTCAAGGGATGTGAACTCCCTACAGATGAGGCAAGAGGTGCAGAGGGGGAGGAGGAAAAAACCGTAATGGACACCACTGAGGTATTTAGCATGTCCACAAGTTTAGAGAACGGTGGTAGGAGGCCACAAAGGCCAATACATAGAGCATTCCCTATGGGCACCCTTCCTTCTACCATATCAAATGGGCCTAGGCTCCATGGGCAGAATAGGGAGTTCAAATGTAGGACACTTGGGCTTTCGCCAAGTGGGCACCATAGGATTCTCCCGCAAGCGCAAAACAAAATCTAATGGTGTTGCAGCAAGGCGAGAGGAACGTCAAGTTGGAAAATGAAAGAGGAAGAAGAGGGACCTTGAGAGTGCCTCTCCTCTTCTCCTCTACAGGTCTTGGCGGCATCACTGACAGCTTTTAAACATGCCCTATGCGAAACAACATAAGGTGATGGAGGGTACCTTACTCTAGGTGTCAAGCACCCTTTCTTATACTTTTGATATGTTTGGTACAAGAGGTCCTTCCTAGGCGGGAGAGGACCAACGGGTGCCGACCAAAAGTGGTCTAAGGAATAACTATCACATGCAATCGGTGGTCTATAATCGGTGTCATGGATCACATGCACATAACCCTCAGAAATAAACTTCAAACATTTGTGCACAATCGAGGGAGCTGCATTCATAGCTACTAGCCAAGGGATACCCAGCCTCACTCTAAAGAGTTTGGACCCCGGGAGTATGTCAAATAGAAGGTTTACGGATTTAAGTTTGATAAACACTGACAAAAAAATGCTACCAAGGGGAGGTATGGAAAGTCCGTTATGCGTATGGATGGTGTTCATAGGTGCATCATACCCATCTTTATGTAGGAATTTAATTAACACATGATCTCCTCAGTTATAATATTCACTTGAGATGTGGGGTCAACAAGAACACCTGCTATAGTGTTTTCGTTGATTCGCGCAGGGATATATAGAGGAGATGTTTCTCTATTAAATCCCATTGACAGGTCCTATGAGGTGAAGGTTATACCTAAACTACTACTCTCAAGATGCATAGAGGGGATAGGCAGATGTAGGAAAGATGCCATCACACACACTAAACAATACTCCCAAAAAGCCCCCAAAAGGTTTGAAATAGGACAGTGACCCAATTAAGGCTTCATTCTGCAATACTTATGGAACCTTCCAACTACGCCTACTAGGGGTCGCAAGGTGGGTTGTAAGGCAAGACACCTCACAACACTTGCACCTACAACACTCCTCGTTTGCGAGGAAAGGACCCTTCAACACTGCCAAACAGAACCAAAATGGTTCACGTCGGGTTCACCAAAAATGTAAGAGAAGGGGACCAACCATGTCAAGGCTCTAGGTCACAGAGAGCCGAGAACAAAGGGCTGCCCTAACTTACCTCACTCTAAAGGAAGGGGATCAAGAATGAAGAGCACTATGTAGTACTTTTGTCACTCTTCAGACCCAAGTTTCAGGTTTAGGATAGGTGAGGTGGTTTTCAGAGTCTGTACTGCACCCCAGATAGCTCTGTCTGAGGACGACAGTGTGGTTCTAGGACAACAGTGTGGCATGCTGGCATCCATACGGCTAGAAAATAGTAAGCACGGTGGAGATTTCCTAAAAACATACTAACAGCCTAGCTAGTTGATCTTGAAGGAAAAAACAAAATAAGGAAGTATGAGAAATAGAGACGAATATGATAAAGAAAATAGATAAAGGCTAGGGTGACGAAGATAATCGCACAAAGAAGTCATTTCTCCAGCTAGCTCCGCACATACGTCCACCTACACACAAGAAAGAGAGAAAATTGTTGGGGTTGTATAGGGGCTTGCCTCAGTCAGACCCCTGTTTTGGTGTTTCCACCTCCATGGACATCCAAAAAGAAATGAAGTAGAATATGTGATAAAGGAAAGAAAAGATAGAAATGAACACTACAAACAATACAATGCTACTCTATCAAGTCACAAAGGAGAGGAGTGAAGCATTACCACCTCCACCCAAAATCTCACTAGCCAATGGAAGGAGAAAGCAAGGTACGAACTTGGAAAAGTCACCATAACTGCAATGGTGATGAAGGGAGGTCTCGCAAGACTTCAAGCCCACACTTCCAAAAGTGCCTCACACTTGTGATGTGGAGTTGTTGGAGTGCCAAAGTTGTTGCAATGCTCAAAAGTAGTGCTAGAATGTTGTTTGAGAATTAAAGAGTGAAGACAAATTGCTAGAGAGTTCAAGAGAATTGCTAGAGTGTCAAATTAAGTGAGAATGGATGAATTTGAAGGTAGAATGAGGAAGAATCTTCCATTTTTGGGTTGGTTGGTCGAAGAGGGATGTTACAATTCAACCCCAATCGGGTGTGTAACACCTCTGCCAACTTCAAACGCGAGAATCTGTCAGAGACGGTAGTGTGTCGCATGGATGTCTGCGCGTCGTGCATGCGTCCCCGACAAATATTCTCTCACCGACACATAG
Source organism: Sequoia sempervirens (assembly GCA_007258455.2). Classification (NCBI taxonomy): domain Eukaryota; kingdom Viridiplantae; phylum Streptophyta; class Pinopsida; order Cupressales; family Cupressaceae; genus Sequoia; species Sequoia sempervirens. Next base: position 52,437 of record VDFB02137202.1, on the reverse strand, counting down.
AACAGATGCCAAGTGGATGGAAGATAGGTAGGTGACATGGAATTTTGCCTTTGGATTTGATTTTCTAAGGTGGGGGTATGTGAAAGGGGAATTTACTCAAGGGGTGCAAATTCACTCCTATACAAAATTATTATCAATGTTTTCGTGCTTAGAGTTAGTTGTCAATCTAACATTGCTAAAAAAAATTGACATGTATGATTGGTTTTAGACATTTGGATTCAATTAGTACTTTCAATGATCAATTATTGTTTTTGAATAATTAATTAAAATTAGTGAGTGGTCATTCAGATCCCAAAACCAAACCCAAATTAACTTTGGTTTACAAACTTCCTAACAATAAACCTTGTGACTTATATTCAATTGTGAGTTTTATTGGACCTTAGGGAAACTAACCTAACAAACAAAGTGAAAAAACTGACAAGTTAAATGAGAAGTACATATTTAGAATATTGTGTACAAATTAAACGAAATTATCTAATATGGATTAAACTACATGACACATTTGTATTAATTAAACTAATAAATATTTGAATTTTATTTTAGATTAAAAATACAGAAAATAAAAGATATAATTATTGTTGTTTGAATAAGCAATGAAGAGGCGCATAGAATGCTTTGCTGTATGCATGGAATCAAATTAGGCCAGCGTAGGAATTAAAAACTAAATTCTTCTACCAAATCTCATTGTGTGAATAGAATGGAGCGCCTGAAAAACAAATATTTTTTGCATGAGGTCAAAGGTGTAAGAAGATCTAAATGAAAAATATTGTAAAATAGATTAATATGCAACTACCAACTTGGTGGATTCATGTAAGAATAGAAATTTAGCTGCGTTGGAAGAATATCATGAAGTTTGACGTAGAAAGATATAGATAGAATTGATTTTCAGCTGCCAACAAGGCCTTTTACATGGAGAATGATGAGACAGAAAAGAATAGAAACGCTATTATGACTGTGCATAATGATGATGAAGTTTTGAAATAAAATGTAAGACAGAGATAATAGAATCTCAAACAATATCTCACATAAGATAAAGGAGTGCTAAAATGTTCCCTTGCTACCAAGAAAATTCAATTAAGGCAATGAAAACAAATTTTGACATAGAATAATGTTTGATCAAAGCTCACATGTATGAAAAAAATTTACTTCTAAGAGTAAATTGAAAGACATGTCCACTTGAATATTGTTATGTGATAAAATTTTATATAGTTCAAACCAAATTCTATATGAAAACAAATTTGTCAAGTTTTGCTTTGTGTTCGTAAATTTATTTACATAATATTAAACGAGAATGCTAGTTAATGTTAAATTTTTTATCTATTTTCGTCATTCAATCCTTAATTTCCTTCATGCCTTGGGGTTCACTTCAATCAACATCTCGAATCAAAGTCAATGTCTTTCCACTAATCCATTTCATGAGATTAATTCCATGTACATTGATGCTACTTCTAGGCCCTCATCAATAAATCAAATGGGTTGGCATATAACGTCATAGCATCAAGGATGTCCCTTGAAGACTTAAGATTTACAAGCAAAAGCCTAGGATGTAACCTTTAGCTTCAAATTTTTTTATGTCCTTGATTCTTTTGATGTGTTCTATATTGAGTATCATTTATTTTGGCTTCAATTTTTGTGCTATTACATTGAGTGCTTAAAGTAGTGTTGGTCATGAAGTTGATAGTGATGACCTTGTACTAACTTTATGTAGGATAAGTTACTCAAGTCCATAATTAAGACTAACAAACTGTCCTACCTTACAACATTAGACCAATCTTCGACAAATCACATAAATTTGAAAAGCTCCCTAACTACTTTTGGGAAGATGAACTTGTTGCATTTGACCTCTAGTTTTGGGGTTGGTTTATAGTTAAAAACTTTGTGATTTGCATTTTTTTATTTTTTCTCGCATCATTTTTCCTTATCATCTTGTTTCTTTAAATTTTATTGAAGACTTGCATATTTCACATTACCAATTTTGGTTTACAACCATTGGGTGACAACATGTAAGAGCTTATTTGGCATTCTATAACTTACGAATATGGATGATGCTTAGCTTTAAGTAGAATACTTGCATTTTTTGGATTACATTTTTCATTTAATTTCAATTTAATACAAACATTTAATTATAGGTAGCATATGGTTGACACAATAGACTCTGGTATCACAAGGTTTTGACGAAAAAGATAAATAATTCTAACTAATAAATTTAGTATACCACAGTATTTTAACTTTACATCTCAATTCAACAAGTTTTCTAGAATTTAGAAATTATAAATCACCTTTGCCTTTTCCTAGTAAAGGAAAGCAAACAAATAAAAGCTATCAACCGAGCTAATGCTCCAATTCTGACAAGAACCTGAATACAACTAATCCAATCATGTAGATCATACCCTTTGCCCCACAATGCACCGCAACAAGATATCAACGATACACTAGAATACCTATCATGCATACAATATTTGTTCCAATTAAAATATTTCTCTAGAATTCATACAATATTCATTCCAATTAAAATATTTCCATACAATATTCATTCCAATTAAGAAATTTCTCTAGTTGGTCATGAGAATGTGTTTAATATTATAATTTAAGACTATAAATTTTGTATTGCTACAACTAAAAAATAATGATAATGTTGTCTATATTTTAAAAGAAAATGTCGTCATTGTTTTACAGGTGATCCCACAATACTGGTTTACAATTTTTGGCCAAACTGGACATTGAACTGGTTTTTCTAACTAAATATTCACTTTCGAGCACCTATAGCGGCTAAACCGTTAGGAATTTGAAGACAATGCAAACTAGTGATTTGTGAAATTTTATCTGTAGATTCTAAATATATTTTTTTCAATTTTTTTGGAATCAAATTGCACTTATTTTTCCATCTCCTTCGAAAACTAGTTTTTTTCAGTAAACACCATTTTAAGGAGTGACTTCACCATATAATACATAACTTTTTTTCCATGAAGGATAAAATTCTTTTTTTCAAATTTAGATTTGTAACTACGATATCTAGTGCTTCCCATTAGTTTCATAGTGTTTTATTAAATTTTTTTCCTTAATCAAGTTTTGAATTAAAACCAATTACAATTCAGACATAGATTGACTATATAACACAACTTTTTTTTTATGTATCGAAATTCAATTTTCTTTTTTTGGTTGGATCTAGGACTTCAATATCCAGTGCACTCATATTTTCAAAAAATTGATAATCTTCTATTTTCCACATATGCAATGCAGAGCTTGATTTTCGAAAACCACATTCACAAGAAATAAAAAATAAATATAATAATTAAATTAAATTTATTTAAAATTATACTTTTTGGGAAGCTTATAATAAGGACTACATACTTACAAAAAATAAATTTTAAATGAATTCATTTGATCCCCCAAAAGGTAAATAAAAAGTGGTTTTTTATCAGCATTTTGATAGGTGTAAAGGAGACTATTATAGGTGTGGTTTAAAACTAGCGGGGTTCTATCCAAGGGGGTTTCATCTAAGGTAGTTTGATCAAACCCTTCAATTGGAATGCTTTAAATGAAACTTTTTAAGGATTGAATCATTATATTTTCTAAAAATAGGTGATTTCAGCAAAAATCAGAATCTCCCATAAATTGTAAACCAACTTTGTGGGATCACCCTTACATGAATTTACCTTAAATTGATAAATTAATCATTCACTAGAAAAGAAAACACGTGGGATTAAAATAATTTTACAAGTAAAAAATAGTCATTTAATGACAACCAATTTTATCCCACTTGTTTTTGGTATCCTATAGTTAAAATTGAATTTTCAAAAGAAAATGCTAAAAATTAAGTTATTATGTTATATCAAAAAAATTAACCAATGTTAGCATTATGTGTAAACAAACATTATGCCCACGAGTCAACTATAAGTACTAAGGTAAGCATAATATTTCCAAGCTAACAAAAGAAGATGACAAGAAGTTGAAAGAGAGCACAAACTATGTTTAACCAAGACTGATTTCCATGAGGTATATTTGATGTGATTGAAGATGATTGGCTACACATAAACGAGTATGGAGAGAAAAAAGAAATGATAACTTTAAACTCCAAAGCTGAGTGAGATGATATTGTTGATAAGACATGAGAACCAAATGGTTACAATAATGGGATACACGCATATAACTTCAAAATAAATAGAATAATTGAAGAGGAAAATAGATGTTTGTTATATGCATAATTAATCACAATTAATTATTGATCATTAAACCAAAAGACATGAATCCTCACCTTGCTGGAACATGCCCATCAAACGTGCCTCTCAATCCATATAAAATGCCTATCACCTTATTCATTTATACATGCCTTTGATTACAATATTTCAAATATATATTCAATATAAGAGTATTATATATGTATTGTGCATATACCTAATAGGTACATGACTAGTATTAGAACTTTCTTTCTTGTGACTTGTAACTGTTAGGTTAATTGCTAGTATTTTGCCCAATTTGTAATTGGTTATGAGAATAAGAACTTTCATTCTTGTAACTTATAGTTATGAAATTAATTACTATCATTTTATATAAATTTGTAATTAGTTAAAATATTAATAATTTAAGCCATGTGACATGTACTTTCATATTTCACCCAAAAAAAAACTTATAGCCATTGCTTGTAGCCATATTAAATCATATAAAGAAAAAATTATTAATAAAAATTACACAAATTTCAAAAAAGGTTATGTAAAAGGAAAGATACTAAAATAGTTTTAAACCCATATCAAATTTAATGAAACTGTACAAATTCTTTTTTTTTTGGTGAAAGGCAAATAGCCGATATATATTAATATATAATAAAAAGGTACAAAATAGATGTTATGGTTCTTGAAAAACGGACTAATATCAAAGTAGCTTACTATAGATCAAATTACAAAATGCCCCTTAGATTGTCTATGCTTCCACTACCTGCAGACATTAACCCTTATATATCAAAAGATGAAAACAAATGAACACAATAAAAACCCTTATCCTAAAGACACTGCATTTATATACATATATTTCCCTTCATCAACCCTTTACAAAACAAACCCACTTATTCCTCCATTTCCACAATGTCATTTTCTGCTTAATTTTCTTCAAATTCTTGGTTTTCATCACCCAGCTCATTTGCTTGTAGAGGAATGTTAAGATTAGGAATCTCCCATTGATGCAGGGGAGTAGAAGAGTTTGCACGATCCGAAATGTCCACCAGAGGAGCCACTCGAGGTACTTGAGTAGGTGGAGGAACCGTCACATTAACTGGCTCGGCATGAACATGGTTGAGCAGGGTGAGAATAGCATTGGTTCTGGCGTCTGATATCATCTGCCAAGTCCCCACCAACTGCCACTCTGTGTCTTTCCAGTGCTAGCTACAGGTATTGAAAGCTTCACATCTCCAATGTATTTTTTATACCATCAAGAATAGAAACGTACACATTCTCGTTGAGCAGAAAGTGATGAGGAAAGAGGTTGCCTACTCTCCCCTGACCTTTCCAAAACTCATATGCTTGTATACCTTTAAGCAATTTATCATCTTGCAGAAAGACCTCCTTTACCACTTTTGAAGCTATCAACTAAAGATCAGGTAAAGACTGAAGCAAGTCATAAGCATTAGATAGAAAGATAGAAACCAATTGAGGGGGAAAGATGGCTCGTCGAGCTTGAGGATAAAGTACCTCTTCTCCAATAATTTGAACAACACTTTCTATACTGGTAACAATGGGATTTAAATACCTGGGCAAGTTGTAAATCCCCAATTGTTTCGGAGAAAAGAAGCTCCTATTCTACAATTGGAATAGGGACTCGATGATTGTGCGGTAGGTATTCTATTGTTCTTTTGCCACAGGATTTGTAGACTTTGATTTCCCCTTCGTCTTCTAATGAAGACTGAACTTGCATTCCCACCTACTTGAAACCCTTCAGCTGTTGTGCTTGAAATTGTGATGAAATGAGAATAAGTTGGAAATGATATAAAGTCCTTCACACACTTGAAGGAAGGAGACGCCATCCAGATAATATCATCATGATTTTGAGAGGTCTCTGCCTCTAAATTTGTAAAACGAACATCTGTCACCAAGCCTACAAAACCATCATTATAGGTGGTGTTAGGTACGAGCAATCACCAGCAAAAAATCCAAACAAGGTTAGAAAATAAAAAGAACTACCTTCACTCGCTTGAGAGCATCCTTTCCCAGCTCGGTTCTGACATGGGGATTTGATGATCACATGAACCGAAGGCCTCCCATTACCAATGCACTTCGAATGAAGTGGCTATTCTGACATCACATCTTAAATACGATCTTTGGCAAACCCTTTAAATACTCTCCAACTTGTAAATGGATAGGACAATATTGCCCCTTCAATTAACAGCAAGATGTCCTTAGTAACTCCTTTCCAAATTCGAACAAGCAGAGGTAGAATGAGACTATACTTCATTAAACATCATTGGAGCAGTTGTTTTGATTAATTTTCCATGTGAGAAATGTTGCCACTTAAATACTTTTTAACTTCCAGGAAAATTATAGAATGCATTCTCGATTGATTAAATCCTTTAAAATTGGAAAATCTTGTAGACTATTATCATTTTCCATAATGAATATTTCCTTCTTATCACAACCCATGTTAGATAAATAATTTGCAAGAGCATTACCCTCCCGATACATGTGTGAAATATGATATACTTCAAATTCATCCAAAAGCTTCCAGACATTCTGTAAAACATAATTCATATGCCAATTAAAACATGTTCTTTCTTTTCATGCATTCACCACTATTAAAGAGTCACCTTTGATATGGATTGCTTTGATTTGAAGTTGTCTTGTTAGAAGTAGTCCATAAAGGAGAGCCAATGATTCTGCCATATTGTTTGTTCCTGGAGGTAAACTTATTCAACGAGCTGCCTTTAGAACTCCCCTTGTATCTCTTATACAAACAAATGTCCCTAAAGAGCCTGGGTTTCCTCTAGAAGCACCATCAAAATTTAGCTTACAAAAACCTTCCAATGGTGGTGTCCATTTAATATTTTTCCTATACACCTTTGGCTTACAAGGTTGCATCAAACTACCTTTAAAAGGCAGTTTTATACCTTGCCAACATTTTAGAATTTTGCTATCCCAAGATGAAAATGTCAAGCCTATATTTTTACTATCCTGAACCCGAGCCATTGACAACTTCTGTAACTATTTTTTCAATAATTGCTTGCACAGATTGGATGGACATAGTGGCTTTTCTGAAAATACATTTGTTCCTCTCCCACCAAATAGCCCATAACACTGATGCTAGAATGACTTGCCAAATACATGCAAAAAAAGAAGACTTAAAAAGAACAGGCCAAGAAGAAAAAAGGTCCCACACTGAATTTGGTAGAGGAGTGTAGTATTCCAATTTTTGCATAACAAAAAGCCAACAAGATTGAGCAAATGGACATGGCAAGAATAGATGGTCAAGATTTTCAAGAGTCTCATTCCATAGGACACAATTAAAAGGTTCAACAATTCCCAGTCTAACTAGCCGATCACTAGTAAGAACTCTTTTCTTTAACACTAACCATGCAAAGCTGCCTGCTTTTGGAAGAACTGCACTATTCCAGCAAAATGAGAAAGCCTTGTGGTTCTAAATTAAATCCCCCTATTAAGAATTGCTTTGTAACCTTGCTTAATTGAATAAAAACCATTTTTAGTTGGGGCCCATATTATATGATCAACTTTCCCTGATAAAAAGACTACTCTATTTTGCAATACCTGAAGCAAAAGGATCCTTTTGATCTTGTGATATTTGCATGCAAGAAAAGTCTTTCCAACTTACTCTTCCTAATGGGGCTTCAACTAAACTGACATAATCTATTAGTCTTGTTCCCCAAGTGTGTGATAAGAGCGAGATAGCCGATTGAAGCTCTTGGTGTTCTCTCAATGGAGGGTGGCCATTCCATGAATCCTCCCAAAATTTGACTTCATCTCCTCTATTTACTTCCCATGAAATAAATGGCGTAATCACTTTCGTACATGAAATCATGAAGTTCCACATGGCAGATCCTTCTGGAGGATTTAACATTGTGAATATTCTAGTCGTATTTTGACTATCTTGATACTTTGCTCTCATTAAGGAACACCATTTTGAGTCTGGCTTGGAATACATCTGTTAGATAAGCTTCCCTCCAAAGGCTAAGTTTCGCTTAGAAATATCCTGTAGCCCCACTCCCCCTTTGGATTCTTCCAACGACATGCTATCCAAAGAAATTAGAGGTATTTTCTTTACCTCATTCATATTATTCTTCCAAAGGAAGCTCCTTAAAATTTTCTGAATTTGTTCTACTACTGATTTAGGCGCCCTCAACACTAAAATGATATAATTAGGAATTACAGAAAGGATTGATTTAATAAGCAGAAGACACCCTGAAAAAGACAACCAGCGAGCCTTCCAAGCACAAATTCTTTGTTTAATTCTTTCAATGACTTTAGCCCAATATGTTGGTTTATTAGCTCCCATAAAGAAAGGGATACCTGGATATTTACAAGGCAACTCTACCTCTTGAAAACCCAACCTAACAATCTTACTCTTAATGGCAGCTTTAGCATTGAATACACAATTTTTTTTATTTTTGAGCATTTATCCTCTAACCTGACACCCTTGAATATTTGTCCAGAACTTCCTTAATCTGCTTTGCTTCTGAAACAACTGCTTTCCCATATAATAACATGTCATCACCAAATAGATTATGTGTTACTGCCATATCAGTATTAGGAATTAGAATACCCTGCCACAAGCCCTGGGTATGTTTCACCTTTATAGCTCTGCTCAAGGCCTCTGTCATGATAATGAAGAGAAAAGGTGATAGAGGATCACCTTGCCTCACACCTTGTGTTGCTTTAAAAAATCCTGAAGGAGAGCCATTAATTAGAACTGAGAAATGAGCTCTTGATAAACAGGATAGAATCCACTTGCACCATCTGTCAGAAAAACCAAATTTAGCTAGCATCTTCAAAATGAATTCCCAGTCCACCCTGTCATAAGCTTTCATCAAGTCCAATTTAACAATGAAAGATGGTAAGCGGTTTGACTTGATAGAGTGAAGCACCTCATGTGCCACCAAAACCCCTTCTACAGTCTCTCTCCCTGGGACAAAACCTCCTTGCTCTGAGGAAATGATTTTTGGAATGAGGGGTTGTAATCTCAAATAGTTCACCTTTGTGAAGATTTTGTAGATCGTATTACATAGAGATATGGGTCTAAAATCAGCAAATGTTTTTGGCTCTTTTATTTTTGGTAGCACTGCTATATTTGTAACATTGAAATGTTTTAGCATTTTTCCTGATCTACGTGATTCCTCCAGTGCCAATAATAAATCAAACCCCAACACTTCTAGAAAAACAAGGTCATGAATCTATCTGGTCCTGGTGCTTTATCTGGAGACATTGAGAAAACTACTTTCCTTAATTCTAATAGTGTGAAAGGTTTCATCAAAGCAGCATTGTCATTTTGAGAAATGAGAGTTGGCACCGCAGAAAGAAAATCTTGTTCTTCTTGATTCCCTTGAGCAACATGTTTATGCGGAGCAAGAAGATTCATGAAAAACTTTACCCCTTTCACTTGTATTTCTTCTGCATTATTAATTTGTTTCCCTGAATTTGCATCTTGTATTGTGAAAATAGTTTTGACGCTCTTTTTTTTTAGCCGAAGCATGGAAAAACTTGGTATTCCTGTCCCCTTCCTTCAGCCATAGTTCACAGGATTTTTGTTGCCAATAAACTTCTTCATGCTTTCCTAGCTCTGCCCATTGTTCTTGGAGATCCTTTTGTTTATCATAAGTAGTGGAGTCCATTCCATTCTGAATAATATGCTCATGAATGTTTGATAACTGTTTGGCAACCTCTTCTTTTTGCACAAAAATATTTTTGAAAGTTTCCACATTCCATTCCTTAATTTTCCCCTTAACATATTGTAATTTTTTGAAAAATTGGAACATCTTCATGCTTGCCTGGAATGGAGCACTCGCCCACCACTGTCTTAATAATGGCAAGAAAAGAGGATGTGTAAACCACATCTTCTCAAATTTGAAGGATGGCTTATGCACTATTACCCCAGATGGACTTGTTATGGAAAGTATTATGGCATAATGATCTGAGCTTACCAAAGTAAAATTTGAGAAGCTAGATTGTATGAAGAGAGGGCCCAATTCTGAGAAACTAAAAATCTGTCTAATCGAACCGCTATCTATGAGAAATCCCTCCTCTGATTTGTCCATGTGAATCTACCTTTCTTTGGAAATATATCTCTCAGTGCATTATCTGAGATGAAACCCTCAAAATCAATCATTGTTTTATGCGGAGGACATATCCCTCCTTGCTTTTCATTAATAGACACAATTGCATTAAAGTCCCCAGCAACTCTCACCTTCTGGCATCCTAAACCTTGTATAACATGCGTCAAGACATCCCATAAATGCTTTTTGTCCTGTGTGGATGTAGGCACATAAACACTAATGAGGTTGAATTGTAAATCAAAACACTGCACATTCATTAGCTGCCAATTACAATTTGCATTCAGAACATCCACTTTGACGGTTTTTCAATTCCAAAGAGAAATCAACCCTCCGGAAACTCCTTGGGCAGGTACAAAAGACGCTTTCCACTTGCCCCATTTCATTACAGTTGCTTCAAAGACTTCTTTTGATAGTTTAGTCTCCTGAAGTAGAAATATATTTGCCGCACTAGCGTCAATTTGGCGCTTGATCTAGGCTCTTTTTTCAAGGGCATTGATGCCCCTGACATTCCATAATAAAATCCTCATTGTATACGAGAACAACATGCTCTTCTTGGCCTTTTGTTAACTAAAAAGCTCCCATCTAATGTAGACTGCGTACCTGCTTCAATTTCTTCTTTTAATTTATCCACCTTAGATTTGCGTCCTCTTTTCCCTAGAGTTTTTTTGGGTGGCAACTGAGAGATTGGTGTTTGAGCTAAAGATAGTGTCTGAGAGTAATCAAACCCTACCACCATTTCTTCATCCTCTTCCATATTTTCTCTAACACATTCTTCATTCAGGAGAGATTCTTGTGAAGACACCATGGCTAGCTTTGTGCCTTCTTCCTCATTAAGAATTCCATCTGCTATGTCATCAAAAAGCTCTAAACCTATAGATTAAAGCAATTTTTGAGCTAGTTCATCTATCTTTTCGGATAGTCTGACATTAAATTCACATTGTGTTTTAAATATGTTAGTATCAAAATGAAAACAATAAAACACACAAAATGAAACTTTAAACTGAAGAAAAGCAAATAATTTGAATTCAAAGAAACAAATGAAGCTTCTTCAGAGCCATTCCATCTTCCTCTATCTCTAGGGATTTGTTTGAAGCTGCTGCTCTCAGATTGTGTAAGCAAAGCTTCTCTAAATGGCAACCTATAGAATGAGTATACAAAGGAAGGAGCTTCTCTATCCTATATGCTGGTGGAGTGAAAATGCTGATACGGATATACACAGGGGCTGTGAATTGTGAATGCTATGAAATGAGATGAATAGGCCATAATATGAAATACTACTATGCTATGCTATGATGCTAGAATGCTTATGAATGCTAAAAGCTATGCTATTGTAAATTGGCTATAATTTTCCTATTGAAAGCTTCTCTATAATTTCAAAGACCTGGCAGTCCTTTTTATAGCTTTTTGCAAGCAAAATCCTAGCTGGAAAAAATCAATGGCTGTGAGATTGTCTGGTAAGTTTGAATGGTGAGAGATGGAGAGGTTGAGAAGAAGATGGAGAATGTTGGGAGGTTGGAGAGAAGAATGGAGCCTTGTCTTCAACCCACGGGAACAAGCTTGCACAGGAACAGAGAAATTAATTTTTTTGTTTTGGCAGTTTGTTTCATGGTTGTTGAAGATAATGCAAATTAAATAAATAAATTTATTTAATTTCATGTGAGCTTAATTTTTAATTTTAGGACTATAGAAGATTTAATTAAATATTTTGGAATATTTAATTGTGAATAGACTTTAGAAGAAATATGGAATATTTAGAATCGAATTAGAGGAATTAATTAAATATTTGAAATATTTAATTGTGAATGGTATTTTGAATGAATGTTGAGGATTTTTAGAAGAAAAGAATATATGATCTAAATTTGAATAAAATATTCAAGTCAAGATTATATGATAATTAATATAAATAAATCGTAATATTTATTTAAATTAATTAAGAAATTTAAATGGTTGAAAAATATAAATAAATTATTTAAATCTATTTTATAAGATCTAATTAGAGATTTCACTAAATATTTAAAATATTTAATTAATTACCAAACTATTGTGATGTGACATTTCAATGTATATACACACGACTCATTCCCTTGTTGTGTACTTTCATGATCCGATGGAATATAGAGATCCTCCTAGTGACTAGTAGTCTATTCCCTGAGTGATAACCAAAGGATTGCATGCCTTCTCACTCTGCCTACTAACCAAGATGTGAATTGGTCTACTAATAGACATCATTTGACAAACTATTCATTGAAACTAGGATAAAGATAATGATATATTGGTAGAAGAACAAAACAAATCGCTCTCCTTTCTACTTTTGCTGGCCTATTTTGAAAAAGTAAAGAGTTGAGCACTCTTTCCATTCAGTGGCCTTCATTCCATTAGCATGAAAGGGGTTGATTGACATTGCTCTTCCCTCAACTTAAGTTCTTGCCCCTTAAGAATCATCTGAAGGTTGGATAACTTTTTCTTTACTAGATATATCCATAGTTGGGCACTCAACCTTCATGTGTTCCAGAGAATGACAGATAATACAAGAATTTTGGGAATTTTCCACTATTATCTCCTGTTCCCATATGCCATATAATGTCTTGATATTAATCTAATTTGGAAAGGGTTTAGATGTATCCAACAAAATGCAAACCCTAACAGGAAAGGTCGGATTAGGAAAAAGCCCTTTATCATGCTTAAGAAAAATTCCTATTTGATTTGCCATAAATTTTACTAGATTCAGTTCTTGATATTCAAGAGGCAATGACGGTAACTGAATCCAACTGGGACAAATTTAGGCATGAATTGAGATGGCTTAAAGTTTCATGTCCATGGGGCCATACAGAGACCATAACCTTCATAAATCCATGACTTTACTTTATAAATGACATCCCTCTAATCTTTGTTTTGAAAAGGCACAATAAAGATACCCTCTTTCTTATCCAACTAAAAACCTTTGAAACCCCTTCCCATTCATCAAAAAGCAAATCTTTCAAGAAATCGATTTGAAGAACATGGTCCCAAAACTTACATATTAGGGCTCGATGCCGAAGATCACGAATTTGATGCTGAAGAAGATCCTTAAAAAGGTGATGTCGACCACATAGATCACGAATTTGATGCCGAAGCAGATCCTTGAAATGGTGATGTCGACCACATTTAGGTTCCCTTCCAATCCGCATTTCTTTATTAGGGTTTGTTGTTCCCGCATTTGCTTTTCATCTCCACTTTCTCGATGACAAGCTTGCTGCTCCAATGTCTTTCCATCCGTTTGATGCTCTACCTGCTTGCTCAATGAAATATCTTTACGTTTCCATTGAAAACTCGATTGCTTATTGGCCTTTGGCTTCTTTTTCTTTCTTTTCTTCTTTGTAGGTTTTTTTGAATGAGGTAACTCATTTGAAGGTCTTGCATGTTCCTCCAACCTTCCCCTATTTTGCAATCTTGGATTGTTTTGTTGCTTCCTTTCAACAAAACTACTTTGTGCCTTAGGGTTTTGTCGATCCCCTAGAACTGTTGCCTTTTTGTCTTCTGACCTGGCATGATTAACTTGCTTCCCATCTTGCTTAATCGCATCTGCACTTGGATTGAAGGGAACCCCTTAAGAGACATTTTTATCGCTTACATGTGGCTGGATGTGATGCCTTTGTTTTTTCGATGCATGTGGCTCAATATGTTGCCCTGCATTTTGTGATGCATGTGGCACAGAGAATGCGCCTTTCCCTACTTTAGTAGACCTGAGATCTGCCTCTGACTCTCTATACCGTCGACCAAGAAACCCAGAATTTTGTTTTCTGTCTGCTACGAAACTCTTGTCTTTTCTCATTAGGGTATCTATCATCTTCATAGATATCAAAGACCGGCTGCTTCTTTCTGCTTAGAATCCTGTGAACTGGAAATGGCTTCCAGTTTGGCCTCAAGAAGCGATGTCTTCGCACATTGGGGTATTTGTTTGCATGATGAGTACAATGATTACCAGTGGGTCCCCAATGCTGAGGAATCTGTCGATTGTAACCAGACCTGTCACATGCACGCAGATTCATGTCATTTTCTGAAAAATAGCCATTAGGCTACCATTTTTTCTATTTGAAAACTGTATAAATTCTATTAGAAACATTTTTTTTATAAAATCAAATATTAAAAAAAAGGCATTACTTTTAAACTATTCATAAATATACTTTTGAAATGACAATTTATGGGACTTTGAGGTCTAAAATCCTTCCCTCCTATTTGCTTCCCTTTCATTTTCCTTTATTTTCCATGTCATTTCAAAGTCTATTTTATCCTTTCGAGTTAATAAAATTCATTAAAAAAATATAATTTAAGTTTTAAGAAAAAATTTTAAAAGAAAGGAAAGTTTGTTGATAAGACATAATCAAAAGCAAGATAAAGTTAAACTTGTTAGTTTAATAAAAACAATTTATTAATTAAAAATATCAAGTTTCCACAATCCATCAAGTAGTGCTAAAATTTTTCTGGATTTGATTGTGTTTTAGTTTTTCACATCAACGTTTCAAATCATACTACATGATCCATCATCAGGATGAAAGAGAGCTAGAGGAGAGAATGATTGTTGCAGACCGAAGTAAGCTAAAAAGAGAGAGAGGAGACACAAGGAAGGAGGCACACGGTTCGAGGTTAAGGGTGGATTAAAATAGAAAAGCAAAGGAGTAAAGGAGGAGAAAAAGAAAGAAATCATAAACAAAGCAACAAAGCAAATTAAGACAAAATACATAAGAATGATGAGGAATACATGAAAGCGACGAAAGAAATAAATAGAGATGAATAAAAATAAAAGAAAATGAATTAGGAATAAAACAAGGATTAAAACAAATTAAAATAAATAACTAAGAGTAATAAATAGTAAATAAGTGAAATACAAAGAAAATTGAAACTAAAATACAAAATAATGAAAAACTAAAATAAGAATTAAAAGCAAAATAAAATGAAGGAAAAACTAAAATTAAAATTAAAGATATGAACAAACCAAAATAAAATGAAAATAAAGAAAATTGAAAATAAAACAAAATAAAATAAAATGATATAAATAAAATGAAGTAAATGAAATAAAATAAAGAAAAACTAAGATTAAAATTAAAATTAAAGGGATTGATACAATTATAAAATAAAGAAAAACTAAAATTAAAATTAAAGAGATGAACAATTAAGAATGATAAAATTAAAATTAAAGGGATGAACAAACCAAAGTAAAATAAAAATAAAGAAAAATGAGAATGAACCAAAATAAAATAAAATGAAATAAATGAGATAAAATAAAGAAAATTGAAAAAAGTAAAATAAAGAAAAACTAAGATTAAAAATAAAGAGGTAAGCAAACCAAAATAAAACAAAATACAAAGAAAATAGAAAATGAAAATAAAATAAAATAGAATGATACAATTATAAATTAAAATAAAGAAGAATGAAAAATTATAATAAAGAAAACCTAAAATTAAGATTAAGGAGATAAACAGAGCAAAATAAGACAAAATACAAATAAAATAAAGAAAAACTAAGATTAAAAATACTATCCGTTAAGCAAACCAAAATAAAACAAAATACAAAGAAAATAGAAAATAAAAATAAAATAAATTAGAATGATACAATTAAAAATAAAATACATAAAATAAAATAAAGAATAATGAAAAAATAAATTAAAAATAAGGAGATAAACAAAACAAATTAAGACAAAATACAAAGAAAATTGGAAATAAAAATAAAATAAAATAAATTGATATAATTATAGAATAAAATAAAGAGTAAAGAAAGAGACAAATAAAATAAAAATAAAAATAAAATAAATCAAGTAAATTAAAAATGAATGAAATAAACTTGAGATTAAGGAGATAAACCAAAATAAGACAAAATACAAAGAAAATTGAAAATAAAAATAAATAAAAATGATATAATTATAAAATAAAATAAATCAAATAATATAATAAGGAACAAGTAAAACTAGAACAATATTTAAACTAACGAACAAGTCAAACCACAACAAAGAGTAAGAAGAACAAGTAAAAACAAAATACAAAGAAATTAGAAAATAAAAATAAAATAAATTAGAATGATACAATTAAAAATAAAATAAAGAATAAATAAAATATAAAATAAATAAAATAAATAAAATAAAATAAAATAATGAAAAAATAAAATAAATTAAAACATAAGTAAAGAGTAATAAATAAAAATAAATAAAATAAAAGAAAGAATAATGAAAAAATATATAATAAAGAAAAACTAAAATTAAAATTAAGGAGATAAACAAAGCAAATTAAGACAAAATACAAAGAAGATTGGAAATAAAAATAAAATAAAATAAATTGATATAATTATAAATTAAAATAAAGAGAAATGAAAGAGACTAACAAAATAAAAATAAAAATAAAACGAATCAAGTAATTTAAAAATAAATGAAATAAACTTGAGATTAAGGAGATAAACCAAAATAAAACAAAATACAAAGAAAATTGAAAATAAAAATAAATAAAAATGATATAATTATAAAATAAAATAAATCAAATAAGACAATGAGGAACAAGTAAAACCAGAACAATATTTAAACTAAACAATGAACAAGTCAAACCAGAACAAATATAAATAATAAATTAACAACGAAGTTGGGAGATAAACAGAGAATGACAAGAAAGGGGAATGAGGACAACCGCCAAGAGAGGGAATAAGAAGAGGCAGAAGGAAAAAACAAAAAGAGAACCACCGGGGACAAAGGAAAAAGCGGGAGACAGTCAAGAGTGGTTAAGATGGTGGTTTCTAAGGCTGGATAACAAAGGTTGCCAGGAAAGGCTGAGATTCCAACCCTCATCACGATTCAAGTTGGCGGGATGATTGCTAATTACGATGGCTTCCTTGAGTTTTCTCTTAAAAAAGTTGTTTTCTTTGTATAAAACTTGAAAGTCTTCTAGACAAATGTGGTGTTTGGTGAAAGAAGAGTGCTCTGCGAGAGCGGATTTGAAGACACGATCATGCTTGATGTCTGCACTATGCTCTTTGATTCTAGTCCTAAAAGAGCGGCCCGTTTCCCCTATATAAGGGATGCCACAAGAGCAAACCACCTTGTAAACACCAGATTCAAGAAGGATGTTTTTAGGGTCCTTAAGAGAAGGAATGAGGTTTCTTAAAGTCGAAAAGGGCTTGAAGGCGCAATGAAGTCCTTGGCTTGAAGGCGCAATGAAGTCCTTTTTTTAGGAGGATCTTGAAAATTTTATGGGAGATGCCTGCAATATAAGGAAGGGAAGCGCAAGGAAGGGGATTCGGTTTGGAGGAATTGGTTTGGGGATGGAGACTTGCTCTGGTTTGGTTGAAAGCTTTAGAGATTTGTTTGTTGGTGTAACCATTTAGGATGAAGACGCTGCGGAGATGAGCTAACTCCTGGTTTAAGTATTCCTCATCACAAATTCGAAAAGCGCGCATGGTAAGGGTTTTAAGGACCCCAAATTTTTGGCTAGGGTGATGATGAGAGGCAGAATGGAGGTAGAGGTCAGTATGGGTTGCTTTATGGAAAACCCGACGGCCAAGGGAACCATCTGATTTCTTGATGAGCAAGATATCAAGGAAAGGGAGTTGGCCATCAATTTCAAGTTCCTTGGTGAAGGAGATGCATTGGGCAACACTGTTGAGATGAGAATGAAAATCTTCTAATTTGTCAAGACCATGAGGCCAGCAGATATTAGTGTCATCCACATATCGCTTCCACCACTTCGGCTTAAGAGGGAAAGAGGAAAGGGCAATTTCTTCAAATTGGTCCATGTAAAGGTTTGCTATGATAGGGGAGAGAGGGGAACCCATGGCAACACCATCAACTTGCTCATAGATGACTCCTTGAAAGGAGAAGAAGGTAGATCTTAGGCATAATTCGACAAGGCTTGCGATTTCGTTGTTGGTTTTACGTTTGACAATTTCAATAGAGTCTGGGATAGGCACCTTGGTGAAGAGAGAGACCACATCAAAGCTCACCAAGGTGTCATTCTTATCTAATCGGACCTCATTGACGAAATTGATAAAGTGGGTAGAATCCTTGATGTGTGATCTAGAATTACCCACATGTGAGGAGAGTAATTTAGCAAGGAAGGAAGCTAGCTTGTAAGTAGGTGAGCCAATGGTGTCCACAATGGGGCGGAGAGGAGCACCTGCTTTGTGAATTTTGGGGACTCCATAAATGCGAGGAGTTACCTCCTTGGAAGGGACCAGGCACTTCTTGGTGGCTTCGTCAAAGGACGAGCAGGAAATGGCAGATTTGACTTTTTTGATAATTTTAGAGCAAGGGTTGCACGGGAGAGTTCTATAGCTTTGCCCATCAGAAAGGAGAACGAGCATTTTTGCATTGTAGTCCTGTTTGTTCATGATAACAGTGGCGTTTCCCTTATCGGCTTTGCTGATGATTACATCATTATTACGTAATAAATTCTTGAAAGCAAAAAGTTCAGCCTTGGGGACATTGCACTGCGGGGGTTTGGCACACCGTAAGGCCACCGCACAGTCTTGTCTAACCTCTTCCGCGATGTGAGAAGGGAGAGTATGAATGACGTTCTCAATCTCAATGAGGAAATCCAAGTGGGGAATGGAGCGCGGAGAGATGGCGAATCCCAAGCCTCTATTAAGGAATTTTAAGGCAAGGGGATGCAATCGGGCATTGGACAGATTGACAACCAGCTTGGACTCCCAGTCTTTGACCAAAGTGGGAGTGGGACAATTGGATTGACCAGGGGAAAAAGAGTCACGCGCAGGCTTGGGCTCACACGCACGAGGCGCAGCTCGAGACCGAGGGGAATGGGTAGCCGCCAAAATTGTTTGGTGAGGGACACAGTTGGCAGAGTCGCCTAATGAAGTGATGGTTTCATGCGTCTGAGCCGCGCGACAAGGAGAGAACGAATCCGAGGAAGAACTAAACGGGGAGGTGGATATGATTGGACTTGGGTCGCTATCGGGAGTGGCTCCAAGAAGACTCAAGGCGGCGAGTGGGTATAACTATCGGCTACCAAGGAGGCTTGGGAGCAACGAACCTGTATTTTTTGCAACAAAGGGACTGTCGAGACTGAATGGCACTTCATGATTGAGTGTGCTGCTTATGATGATATCCGTATCCAATATGAAGACATTTTGAAGGTGGACAATCTAAATGAGCTTTTTAGGGAAACTAAGCTCCTCAAAACTGCTAGCTTTCTGATCAAGATCTATAATAGAAGGGCTGATATGGAAAAGAAATTGAAAATGGTTAAAGTTTCGGTGCTTGGTCCCATAGACTGATGGTCTCGTGGACGTCATTAAAATCCATTCATTCATTCATTCATTCACCATTAATTCTATGTAAAGAAATATATAAAGAAGTAACTTTATCAGAAGACTGATCAACGCACTGATCAACGAACGTACCTGGAGACGGCAAGATGTTACCGTTTGGTGAAGACCGTTGGAGGACGGAAGTCTCAGACTGCTCACTGGAATTCTGCAACGTCGATCTCCATGAGCCACAGCTGGAACGATCCCTGGCCGAGATGGAGTCCTCATTCTGTACGCCCATGGAATGTAAATGTGGAGAACCCGCTCTGTGGCTATTCTTTTGTTCGGACTTAGTGTTCAAGGCCGGGGTGCCAGCAGATAGCAAGAGATTACCGTTTGGTGAGGACTGTTGGAAGACGGAAGTCTCGGACTGCTCCCCGGGATTCTGCAACGTCGATCTCCATGAGCAACAACTGGCACTGTCCCTGGCCAAAATGAAGTCCTCATTCTGTTTGCCCATGGAATGCAAAGGTGAGGGTCCCGCTTTGAGGAAATTCTTTTGCTCGGACTTAGTGTACAAGGCCGAGGTGCCAGAAGATGCAGCGGCGGTAGTACGAGGATTTGGCAGAGCAGGAAGACCCGGGAACAATGCAACCAAGGGGGGTGAGGGAGCTGAGGCTCCAGTATCAACCCACGGGCTGGCTGTCGCACCAGAGTGTCTTCGCTGCAAGCACAAAAACTTCTTTTTTTGCCTTTTTATACATTCGTTCTGACGGCCCAGGGCTCTGGCATAAGAAGAAATGTCCAGGCGAATCCACAGGTCCGGGCGCAAGACAGAGGCGAGTTCCAGATGGAGATAGAAAAGTCTGGAGTTTAGCCGGTCAATACAGCTTCTAGTGGATTTAATGACAGATCTGAGAAGAGATAAGCCAGCACGAAAGAAAATGTGCTTAGTGTGGTGGCTCCAAAGATGATGGGAAATTTTGACAAAGCAGGGTATTAGTCTGGCATCTCTACTTATCAATTGATGAGAGTAAAGGGGCTCTAATGCTGAATGGTTAAGCAAGAGCTGCTCTTTGTTGAAAGTTTTACCAAATGGGGTAACAAGCTCAAAGCGGGCTTAACCTTAAGAGAAAACTCGCGGTGTAGCAGCGAGAATGGCTATCTTGGGATAGGTGACCTCCGGGGGCCGGACCAGTCTTACTTCACCCTCATGTGAGCATCCCACCACCGTTACAATATGAGTGCTAAGTGGACCATTATTCGATATAAGTGAGAGATGGGTTCTTGTTGAACCACTACTCATGAAAACATGGGTCAATGAGTTTGGCTTCCGAAACTACGGTTGAATCGATAGCAATATCATGGTGACCTGTTGTGGAAATACACCATAACAATTGATGAAATTTGAGAACATTATGGAATGGATTCATGGGGCGCAACACTTTGTTGAAGGTTTGCAAATGGGGTAACAACTCAAAGCGAGCAGCATGGAAACTCCGCAGTTCGCCACTTATTTGGAAGCGATCTTGGGATGGGTGACACAAGGGGCCGGACCGATCTTCCTACGTAAAGCGTCACGATGCAATTAGGTACTAAAGTGGACAAATTCGATATCGCAGAGATGGGTTAACTTTGTTGAACCGATACTACGTGAAACGTAGGTCAATAAGTTTGGCTTCCCGAAACTACGGTTGAATCACGATAGCAATATCATAATCTACATCTTTTAGAAAAGTGGGAATACGCGCTTTCAAGAGTGAAAGTAATTTGTGAATTAAGTTTACAAAGTAAATTTCAAAACTTAACATTCCATTCGAGAAAAATAGTTAAGGCTACGACTAATGTGAGCCCTGAGAAACATATT
This sequence comes from Sequoia sempervirens, assembly GCA_007258455.2. NCBI lineage: Eukaryota > Viridiplantae > Streptophyta > Pinopsida > Cupressales > Cupressaceae > Sequoia > Sequoia sempervirens. Next base: position 31,087 of record VDFB02137202.1, on the reverse strand, counting down.
ATAGGTAAAAACCTAAAAGAAATACATTGAAAGAATTAAAATTGAAAGGTGTACAAATTTTAGCTTCACACAAAAATATTGGCTGAACATTTAGGCATTACACTTACAAACTTGTATGCTTTCAATATTATCTCAAACAATACCTCATATAAGATAAATGAGTGTCAAAATGTTCCCTTGTTACCAAGAAAATTCAATATGAGGCAATGAAAACAAATTTTTTGACATAGAATTATGTTTGATCAAAGCTCACATATACATAAAAAAAATACTTTTAAGAGTAAATTGAAAGACGTGCACTTTGAATGTTGTTATGTGAAAAAAAATTATATAGTTCAAACCAAATTTTATATGAAAATAAAATTTACAAGTTTTGCTTTGTGTTCATAAGTTTACTTACATAATATTAAACAAGAATGTTAGTTAATGTTCAAATTTCCATTTATTTTTGTCATGCAATCCTTAATTTCCTTCATGCCTTGGGGTTCACTTCAACGAACATCCTAAATCACTATTTGATCAAAATCAATGTTTTTCCACTAATCCATTTCATGAGATTAATTCCATGTACACCTTTGAAGATTTGGATTGATGGTATGTTTAGGCCCTCAACAATAAATCAAATGGGTGAGAGTATAATGTCAAAGCATCAAGGGTATCCCTTGAAGACTTAAGATTTACAAGCAAATGCCTAGGATGTAACCTCTAGCTTCAAATTTTTTATATCCTCTTTTCTTTTGATGTGTTATATATCAAGTCTCATTTATTTTGGCTTCAATCTTTGTACTATTATGTTGAGTGCTTAAAGTAGTTTTAGTCATGAAGTTGATAGTGATGACCTTGTGCTAACTTTATGTAGGATAAGTTACTCGAGTCCATAATTATGACTAACACATTGTCCTACCTTACAACATTAGACCAATCATCGTCAAATCACTTATAAATTTGAAAATCTCCCTAATTACTTTTGGGAAGGTGAACTTGTTGCATTTGACCTCTAGTTTTGGGGTTTGTTTGGCATATTACAGTTAAAAAACTTTGTGATTTGCATTTTTTAATTTGTTTCTCACCACATTTTTCCTTCTTATCATCTTGCTTCTTTAAAATTTATTAAAGACTTGTATATTTCACATTACCAATTTTGATTTGCAACCATTGGGTGACACTTAACATGTAAGAGATTGTTTCACATTCTATAACTTACAAATATGGATGATGCTTAGCTTAAGTAGAATACTTGCATTTTGTGGAGTACATTTTTCATTTGATTTCAATTTAATACAAACAATTAATTATAGGGAGCAAATGGTTGACACAATACACTTTCGTAACATTGAAGTATTACAAGGTTTTCGCGAAAAAGATGAATAATTTCCAAATGATAAATTTAGTATACCACAATATTTTAACTTTACATCTCTATGCAACACGTTTTCTAGAATTTAGAAATTACAAATCACCTTTGCCTTTTCCTATTAAAGGAAAGCAAACAAATAAAAGCTATCAACCGAGCTAATGCTCCAATTCCAACAAGAACTTCAATACAACTAATCCAATCGTGTAGATCATACCCTCTGCCCCACAATGCGCCGCAACGCGATATCAACCACACACCAGAATACCTATCATGCATACAATATTCATTCCAATTAAAAGAATTCTCTAGAATGCATACAATATTTATTCCAATTAAAATATTTCTCTAGTTGGTTATGAGAACATGTTGAACACTATAATTTAAGATTATTAATTTTGTATTGCATACAACTAAAAATTAATGTTATATGTTGTCTATATTTTTAAAAGAAAATGTTGTCATCATTTTACATGAACTTATCTTGAATTGATAAATTAATAATTTGCGAGAAAAGAAAACATGTTGGATTAAAATAATTTTTCTAAGTAAAAATAGTAATTTTAATGACAACCAATTTTATGCCACTTCATTTTGGTATCCTATAGTTAAGGTTGAATTTTAAAAAGAAAATGTTAAAATTTAAGTTATTATGTTAAATCAAACAAACTAACCAAAGTTAGCATTATGTGCAATGCAAACATTATGCCCATGAGTTGGCTATAAGTACTAAACAAGGGTAAGCATGATATTACCAAGCTAACAAAAGAAGATGGCAAGAAGTTGAAAGAGAGCACAAACTATGTTTAACCAAGACTTTGATGTCCATGAGGTATATTTGATGTAATTGAAGATGATTGACTACACATAAACGAGTATAGAGAGAAAAAAGAAATGATAAACTTTATACTCTAGAGGTGAGGGAGATGCCTAGTTGGGCATTGTTGATAAGGGAGATAAAAACCAAATGGTTGCAATAATGGGATACACATATAACTTCAAAATAAATAGAATAATTAGAGAGGAAAATAGATGTTTGTTATATGCATAATTAATCACAATTAATTATTGATCATCATTAAACCAAAAGGCATGAATACTCACCATGATAGAACATGCCCTATCAAACATGTCTCTCATGCCATATAAAATACCTATCACCTTATTCATTTATACATGCCCTTTATTGCAATATTTCAGTTATGTATTCAGTATGTGTATTATATATGTATTGTGCATATACCTAATAGGTACATGACTAGTATTTAGAACTTTCTTTCTTGTGACTTGTAGTTGTTAAGTCAATTGCTAGCATTTTTACCTAGTTTGGGATTGGGTTAATAAACTATGATCCTTCGTTCTTGTGACTTATGGATGTGAGATCAATTGCAATATTTTCTTCATTTTTTTATCAATATAAAAAGTATAAGGCATACTTCTTGTGAGTTGGTGGTTTTAAGATCTACTCTAAGCATTTTGCCCAATTTGTAATCAATTAAGAGAATAAGAACCTTCATTCTTGTAACTTATAGTTATGAAATTAATTACTATCATTTTATATAAATTTGTAATTAGTTAAAATTTGAAACGATAATTTTGTGACTAAACAAAAATTGTTTTCAAAATGTATATATGAAAATATTAATCAATATTAAAGCATTAAACTAATTACATATATGCTTGAGCAAAAGAAAATTACATATAGAAATTCTCAATCAAAGGTGGATTTGTTTTGAGAGAATGAAGAAAAAACATATTTTGAAACATGTCTTGTTCACATTAGAAGGGTTATTCTTAAGATGGTGTTCATAGTAAGGTTTTATGCAAAACAATGGAATCCAAAAGTTATTTTGTGAAATTATGTGATTTCTTTATATAGTGATCTTAGACAAATTGATCATGTGTAGCTACTGTCATAATTTATCACTGTCATATTGGTTATCATATTTCTACTCATGCATAGAGGTTGAGACCTTTCCAACTAAGATGGGCATGCTATATAACAATTTATCACATGATTAATTATCAATCATCATTACCAAAAGACAACTTCTTACCTTAATGGAACACGTTCTATCATGTGCACCCATAATCCATATATAAACACCTATCACCATATTCATTCATATGGCTTTCTATTATTATAATCTTACTCTATATTAATGTAAATATTATATATTTATTGTGTGTGTACCTATTAGGTATGTGATCCATAAGGATATAGAAATATTAAATATTCACTTGGTTAAGTTTGAATAAAATTGTCAATTCTTGTAGGGGGCAATTATGAAACCATTAGTTCCCTTGAAGGGATGGTATTGGTATTTCCACATTGATTCCATAACTGCTACAACAAAAACAAAACCACCATCCCCTCAAAACTGATGATTTTGTCCTAATATAAAAGTAATCCAAAATTTGAAACAAATGTCCAACTTTTCTTATTCCAATTCCACTTTTGGGAGTGCAACTAAGGAGATGTTCTAGCATGTATTTAAAGGCACAAGGAGGTTGGGTAGCATCTTTGGAGACTTGTGTGAGTGTCATAGAGATGAAAAATAGGAAAACCTAGTTGTAGAAGTCATTTGAAGCTTGGCAATGAGCCATTGGAGCAACTAGAGTTCTAGGTAGATGTGCAATTGCCAATACCAAGCTAATTTTTCCCCTTTGGGAGGGTTTCCAATGTAAATTTTGAGTTGTGTGGTAATTTATTTTAGTTTTTTGCATTTATTTATCTAATTTTGAACAACATTCATTTCTCAGACTTAACATGTGTTCAAGCAAGATGGATAGTATCTAAATTGTATATCACAATAATTTCTACAAGTTGAATTTGAAAAATTATGGATCAATTTGGTATCAAAGCGATTTTCTAATCTTTGGGAATTATTCAAAAGAGATGTAATAATAATTACTAGATCTCCAACAAACAAAGTTGTTACATTGTTGATTCAAAAATCAGGTTGAGTACAATAGACCAATATTGTCAAGTTGGAGGCCATTACTTAGGACTTACACTTGGGAGAATGTTTTGTTACCAAAACTAAAGAAATATGATGCATGGCAATTGGCAAAGTGGTTAGGAAAGCATAAGGGGTGGTTTAAAACATCCCCAAAGTCTTTTTTCAATCCCCAACATTTAAAATATTAAATTCATTCTTTTTTGAAAAAGCACCTTATGTCTCCCCTTCAATATTATTTTAATTAACGTTGTTAAATATAAAATTTAACTTAAAACATTAGGGTTTGATTAAAATAATATATGTTCGACTACAACTCGAGAGGGGACATTACACTATGTATATAATGTTAGACAAAAACATCTTAAGGGTATTATAATATTGCTATTATCTATAGGTGCATATGCAAGTTGTTTTATCAGTTATAAGATGTTCTCTAAAGCTAGTTTGCCTTCACCTAGAGACAAATAATTGGGGTCAAGTATGCATTGGGTATACCATATAACTACTGATTGTTATAGTCATATGCTATATTTTAATTGATTTAAAACCCTGTTAAGGTTACCTTTAGGAATACCCTCCCAAGTTTACTTGAGCCCAAGTGCAAGAGAGACTACCCACTCTCATCAATTGGCCTTCAACCCTTTGTTTGTTGATAAACACCTATTTTACCCTCTTGACAACAAATACTTGGCCTTGAAGGTAAGAAATGTTCTAAATAATGGAGCTACAATTTTGGGACTCGACAAGCCGATCAACATTCCCCTATTCAACCGTCAAGAATTAAAAGAAAATCCGTGTTTTTCTAACCTAGAAGTGAATTTGGTGGAAACCCTAAATTTGTAATAAATCCCTCAAAACTACTCCAAATGAGCTTAGATTAGGACTATACCCACTTCAATATATCCTTGATCAACCCTTTAGAAACTAAAAAATCCACCAAATGGAGAAAAATGTGCCCTTGACAATTTGACCTCTCAACTCAAACAAATCACCTTATTTTCTTGCTTTTTTGGTGCCAAGATCATGCTTTGATATTACTTGATAAGATCCTCACATATAATAATGGAGAGAAGACAATGAATAGTGATCACACACCACACAAGAGATGTTTGTAGGCCAAGATGCCCTAATTTCTAATATATGCAAAAATAAAATAAACCCTTGAGGTAGGGTAACATCATACAATACTCCTTATGGAAGAAGCTACTCCATGCTATATCTCCAAGAGATCCCAAACACAATATCATACTCAACAGATACCCTTACAATGATAATCACCTTCTTTATATAGACCTCCTCCTAATAGCATAATGTAGGGGTAAACCACTAAACACATGAGGTCTCCTAATTACCTAATATAATTCATGACCCAATAGAACTAACTTAAGGGATGTGTGCCAAATGTTGGTATCTCCATCCACTTGTATACATTATAATATCATATCCCTAGGTACATAACAAAGATAGACTTGAAAGCCTCGAGAAAACTCAAACCATTAAGATATCGTTCATTTTACATCATAGAGCAAGTGGGTAATAATGTTTTTATATTGTATTTGCCTAAGAATATGAAGATTTTCTCCATAGTTGAAGTTAACAAGTTGAGATTGTTTGAAGCTTCATTGCTTGATGAAGAGGATGATGTTATGCCACACATGAAAGATTTTGCACTTAGGAACATGAAGAAGTAGAAAATGATGTTATCCTCAACAAGAAGGTACGACAAGCCAAATAAGATGAGCATGAAGTGCAGTTGATAGTTTAGAAAGGGAAACTATAAAGCAAGGCAAAATAGGTTTCTATAAATGAGGAAAAAATTTCCCACATTTGATAAATCCCTAAGCTTTTGGGGACCAAATGCCTCCTAGTGGGGGAGGTATTATCCAGAAATTGAGTCACGTACATTGTGGAATCAAGTTGGAGGTCACTAATTAGGACTTGCACTCAAGAGAATATTTTGTCTCCAACATGAAAGAAGCATGGTGCATGATACTTGGCCAAGTAGTTAGGAAGGTGTAAGGGGTGGTCAAAAACATCCCTAAAGTTAAGTTTCAATTTGTTGATGTCAAAAATTAGGAGAAAAGTAAGAATGGAAAGTGTTGTGAACTTTTCACACATCACCCCATTCAAAATGGGGACCCCCTAATTTTTGCTCCATTCCCGTCTTTTGGCTTTGGTTTTGTCTCGCTCTCTTTCTATCTCTCTCATTTATGTCTGTCTTTCTGGGGATGTGCTCGTCTGAATTGAAATTTTGGCTAAGTCTGGGCAATTAGGGTTTGCTTTCTTCCGGTCAGTTTGATGTCAAATTGAGGGAGTGAATTGAAATCTAAGCTTAACACTATATTCAGTAAGCTTCCAGTAGGTTCCCAACAAAATTTCATTGAATTCTGACAACTTACTATTTTTAGTAAGTACCTAATTTGGGACATTTTCTCAGCACTTTTGAAATTCTAACCGTTACATTGCATCTAGGACACTTTAAACTACTTGTCTGCAAATTTTGAGCTAGATCTTACAACTTTCTATTTTTAGCAAGTATCACCTTCAGAAGCAGATTTTAGGGTTTGCATGCAGAGTTTTTTGGTGCATGTCTAGAGAATATTTCTGGGTTTTCCAAGACCTACGCAATGGTATAACATGCAAGATGAGATGATAACTTTTAGCAGTCTTCACTTCGGAGGCCATTTTTAGGATTTGCATGCATGACTTTTTAGTGCATGTCAGCATATTCTTCATGGGTTTTTCAAGAGCTACGTAGCAAGGTAACATGCAAGTAGAGTTGATCACTTTTCAGGAACTTACTATTTTTAGCCGGTGCACGCATGCAGTCCAGTTTGTTGGGTTTTTCTGGGTTTTGTGAGATCTCTTGGGTTGTGTGACATGCAAACGCATCTGGTAGCTGATTGGTCACTTTTTTAAACACTTACTATTTTTAGCAGGATCACTCTGGCAGCTGCCCAACACTTCAACGTCACGAACACAGCAACATGCAACGAAAACAGGGTCAAACAGAGATCGTTGAAGCGACATGTAAGTCAGATTAGGGTTTCCAGCTTCGGGACCCAAAATGAAGGGTCAAACGCCAAAATCTCTGGAAACTGATGTATCCCACTGCAATCAGTATCTTTCAAGCTGTCCACTGGTAAAATTTAAAGGCAATATGAGCACTTACTATTTATAGTAAGGCACTTCTCAAACAGACTATAAATAGCAATTCAGTGCAAGGCACCAGTGTGAATAAGTCAGTCAACCCATGAGGACCCCATGGAACAAATTCCACGTCAAACAAAGTTGCAAAAGTCCTTAAACCAAGCAGTTACTATAAATAGTAAATCACCTCCATAAACAAGCTATAAATAGCAAGTCGACACAAGATGGCAATGTGAACGGGTCAATTAGATCATGAGGATCCTATGGTGTAAATTTCAAGTTAATCCCAGCTACAGAAGTGTGAAAACCGGAGGCTTACTAAATATAGTAAACAAGGGGCGAGCAAGCCAGAAAAGTGACTAAGTCTTGAAATTCTTGCTCCAGCCTCCAAATGCACCATCATCAAGAAGGAAGCCTGAAAATGTCCAAGTCTGAGAAAATTCCTCCATGACCCTTGAAATGCGGCCAAGATGAAGCTGGCTGAAGAATGGAAAAGTTTTCAAATGAGAAATTCCTGTTGCCTAGCCTAAATGTGCCCATGCTAGAAGCTAGATTGGAAAAAAAATTCTAAGTCATGACAAGTTCCTGCTCACCCCCTGAAATGCGCCCATGTTGGATGGCTGGCTTGGAAAAGTTATTAAATATTTGAAACTTCCTCCTCAACACATGAAATGTGCCCTGTCATGAAAGGGGGTGAGGAAAATTTTCTAAGGCATAGAAGTTCCTCCTCCACCCCTCAAATGCGCCCATATTGGAAAAGTGCTTCAAAAAGTTTCTAAGTCGTGAAGAATTCCTCCTTGATACTCCAAATGCACCCAACTCCAAGAGGAATGAAGGAAAAGTTATTAAGTGTTGCAATATTCCTGCTTGACCCCTCAAATGCACCCATATTGGAGATGGCTCTAGGAAAATTTCTAAGTATTGTTGAATTCCTCCACCACTAGCTAAATGCGCCCAAGTTGATGGGCTAGCATGGAAAACTTATCTAAGGCAAGTTAAGAATTCCTCCTCTATACTTGAAATGCGCCCATCTTGGCCTAGAAAAGGACAAAGCTTATGAAGATTTCCTCCTCAATATGTCAAATGCGCCCAAGCTAGCATAGAAGAAGACAAAATATTTGAAGATATAAGCTAGAAAAATACGCCCAACCTTGGATGGGATGAGGAAATTTGATGAGGCATATATAAATTGGCAAGGAGTCAAAATGCGCCCAATTTGAAATGGTGAATTAGAAATTTTTCCTAAGGCAAGGAGAAGTACGCCCAAGGAGGAATGAGGATAAACTTTGATTAAAATATTTTCTAAGGTATAAAATTCAAAAATTAAATGAACCCCTTCATTTGTAGACACATGAATTCTGCATTTTCTACGGGGAATTTTCTTCTAGGTACTGGATATCTTTGACAAGGGATTGATTTTAAAATTTTCCACGCCTTGCCAAGGATTTTAAGATGAAGATTTTTTATGGGTGCCTAAATAATGAAATTTCCTAAGGAGAATTAAAATTTTACAAAGGCAAGAAGGAAAAAGTGTTAGAAATAAAATGCCTTGACTAGTGAAATTGAAGTTGAGTGCCTAGATGATTTTGATCAAATTTAAATAATCTTTCCCGAGCCAGAGTTGGATTGAATAGCAAAGCAAATGCCTCAACTAGTGAAAAGAATTTCTTAAGGGAGCCATTGAATTTAATATTTTCATAAGGTGATTTTGAAATGCTAAAGTGAGGTACGCCTAGACCAATGGAGATGAATCTTTTTGAAAATCTAGAAGGTCAAATATTCCAGACACCAGATGCCAAGTGTTACAGTTCCCTAAGGAGGGAAATTCGAATTCTTACAGTGGGGTAGTGGAAATTTAATAACTCGGCTAAAATTAGCTTCTTCTAGAATTCGACTTGGCTATATGAGCTGTGAAGTTTTGTTATTTTCTCCATCAGCTAGCAAGGTCGACTTTGATGCTCTAAGGTGAAGAAGATTGCAGTGTAAGGAAAATTGAGGGTGAAGAAATTTGAAGTTGAGCTTTGAGGAGAGAAGTTTGAAGTTGTTGAAGTGAGCTTGGGTCGAATTTATTCTAAGTGCTAGAAGTTCTGCTACTGCAAGGAAAATTCTCTAAGTGTTCAGAGGAGTTTGAAGTTGTTGAAGGGTGTTGAGAATGGTTGAAGTAAGAGCGACTAGCAAGGAGAATAATGTTGAATCCAACAAGGCAAATGCGTCCAGACAAGTTGTGATCAAGAAGTTGAGCAAGTCATTCATGCTAGAGTCAAAATTCTCTTCAAAGTTGGGCAAGTTGAGTGACACAAATTTAGGCTCTTTCAATATGGAAGCTTTCAAAAGCCGAATGATGGGAATTGGAGGCCATCGTCCATCAATCACTTCGCACAATGTCAGAAGTGGACTTTATGCAGTTGTTGGTTTTCCACCAGCAATTCAGTGCCCGGAGTTAATCATGGAATGTGCTAACTACTACAACCCAAAACAAAGGACTATCACTTCACCAGATGGCAAGTTGTTCGCCAACCTCACACCTACAACCATTGGTGAAGCATTTGGAATTCCTGCTTACGAGAAGATGATTTACAAAACAAGAGAACGTGTTGAGCGTATGTATGCTTCTACATTTGACAGATGTGCTCATATGATAAACTCTCGTTGGATGAACAAGCCCAAGCCCTCTCGGACGAAGTTGCCAAAGTAGATAATCTCAGATGATCTGAAGCAGGAATATTATGATTTGATTATGATGCTTAGCGAAGTTGGAGGATGTCTCCAGGCATTCATCTTTGAGCCTTGGATGTTTTACTACATCAACCTTGTGCTGGAAGGCAAGGAGCATATTGACTAGGCAATGATGATCAGTGATAATTTGCATGAGCAACTCCGAAGTTTAAGGAGAACGAAGACCTTTTACATGGGCTCATACATCATCTACATGTTGGCTCGTATGAAAAAATACAGAGGGATATCATACAAGGAGTTGATTGGGTGTGGCTCTCAACAGTTCAAGATTCATGAGGCTTGTCCGCAACTGCACTTGACGAGCACATCTCACTACAAGAGAGTCAACGACGCCTTCACTATGCACATAAGGAGGTCACTTCAGCAAAGAACTCATCACAAAATATCAAAGGAAGCTTAGGAGTTGATAGAAAGGTACGGATGTTGGTTTATCCAATTTCTGAAATTCACTTACATTAGGCTGCAAGGGTTCTCTTCATATCCATATAGGTTGCCCAAATACCTACGAACAAGATCTTGATGTTAGAAATAACTAGGCAACTCATTGCCTATGATAAAATTAAGAAGAAAAAGAAGAAAGGAGGACTTGACTTCCCAATCATCATGGGAAATTCGGATGAAGTGTGTCCTTCACTGCAAGCAACCAAGGAAGCTGAAAATGAGCTTCAGGTTTTCCACCTCTCTTATCACACCAGCAGACAGTACTATGATCCTCACAGAAATATCAGATGGATATTGTTAGAGGAGTTCAGACATAAGGAAAATATTGACGATTTTTGGGCTAGTGTGTTGGATGAGGCTGAGGTAAGAAGGATGTTTTCAAGATTACCTTTGAGCATGATTAGGGAGTGCGAGATTGTTCTAGTGTCGGACCAGATAGATGAAAATATGAACGTTCTTCATCCAAATTATGAGACAATGAGGGATACACCACTCCCACTTCCAGATTGGTCGGAGCCGAAGATTGCGGATTTGGATACACTTTGCATACCAATCCTGACATTCACCAAAGGATGGGTTGAAAGGCATGTGAATAGGCTTAAGAGCAGGTCAATTCCTGGGAAGGATCCGGTTGTTTGAGATCCAGAGTCACGAAGGAAAGAGCCAGTCCAACCAGAGCCTCCGAGAGTTGAGGTGGCATTACCTACGCCATTGGAGACTCATTCTCCAAGTATACAAGAGGTTTCATTGTTTGTTGATCAGAGGAATATGTTGAATAAGGAACAAGAATTACAGGAGGCAAATCAGCCACCTCAAAGGGAGTCTGTTGGCCAGAGTGTCAACGCGCCTATCAGAGATAACCAGCAGGAAGAAGATGAAGAAACGGCCACAGATACATGCTTCCAACATGAGATTGAGGCGACATTAGAGGATGACACTATTACAAGGAAAGAGGCCCAAGGTTCAAGAGATACTCAACCTATAGAAGTTGGTGAGCTTCATCAGGATGAAGTTAGAGAAGAGGTTCGTGAAGAAGCAAGGAATGAGCAGCCATTTATTATTTTAGATTTACAGCAGGTAGTACCGGATTGGCTCAGAGACAAGATGAGGAGGAGCCCCGTTGAGGAAACTGATCCAGCAGTTGAGATGGAGGAATTCCTGGGAAGGATTAGTGCGCCTCCAACAAAGAAGAGAGCTAGGAAGTTTTCAAAGATTTCAACAAATGAAGATGGCTCTCGCACCCTTCATGTGGTTGTGCCAAGAATTGAGTGTGATCGAGATGAGGCCGTTCCAAAAAATTACGTGATCACCACCATGGAGTTAGGTCGCCCCACAGGAGCACAGATAATTGAGTGTGATAACTCCTACCAGGCACTCAAGGATAGGTTGCTTTGAACTGAAGGAAAATATAAGAAATTGAAGAAGGAGCATAAGTTGTTGATTGGTTACGTACAACATTTGTCTCGTCCTTGTGGGCAAGAGAATCCGGCAATTGAGCTTCCAGCCGAGCTTCCCAGAGAATCAGTTAGTGGCTTGGAAGATTTGAGGAAGATGGCAGAGGAGGCGGATAAGTGGGTTGCTAGCGTTCGTGCTGAGGCAGAAAAGTTCATGGACGATCTTGCTCATGCTTATCAGTAGGCTTCCAACATTATGGCATGGATGGATGCAGTTGATCAAGCTTGGGGCGATGCTCATATCTATCAGACCAAGGTTGTCCTTCGTCTAGAAGCTTTGATGCATACTCCCTTACAGATTTTGATTGAGGGAGGCATGATACAGGAGGGTGATAGATATTATTTCACCGACTAGTATTCTTCAATTGTCACAGGCCGAGGATTCTTTGATGCAGTACAGGCATACTCAACTAGGGTCAGAAAGGCTATGGTGAACATTCTTGATGGAGTCCTGAACACATTGGAGGCTATCTTTGCTAGGAGGCTAACTTCTAAGGAGGTGACTATTGATGGTTTGAGGAATAGACTGCCACCTTTCTTTTCAGAGGTGAAGGCTTTTGTTCAAGATGACTTTGAGAACACCTCAACTTTCTCCAGTATTATCCAAAACACTCAGGATTCTTTAGTTGCTTGGAGAAAGTCTTGCACTCAAGATGGGCAGGCAGTTACAGTGTTGGAGTTTCAGCTTGATCATATCCCGCCTATCTCAATTCAGGAGGTTGAAGCTGTGCTAACCAGGTTCATTGATTTTGTAGCCAAGGAGAAGGAGAACGGAAACGCCTTTCTAGATGATAACCTTCTAGATGATTGATAGTGAGCATTGATTGCCTCTACTATTTTGGGAGAAAGAGAGAATCTTTTGGTTCATTTATTAATCCACTCCTCATTCTGGCAGTTTTTAGGGTTGGGGCTTATGTGGCTTGATCTGAGCCCTCCATTTGATTGTAATCTAAGTCGTCCATTGGACTTGGCCAGCTATAAAAGGGGCATCCCCCCTCATTTGTACATCATTAGATTAGACTAGAGAGTAGACATTCTAATAGAGCATAGAGAGACAGTTTGGAGTTAGCATTAGTTTATTAGCATAGTTGAAGAAGAAGGAAAGTTTTTCCTTTGAAAACTTTGTAAGAAATTGTTGTGAACACTCTCTCAATAAAAAGAGTTTTCATTGATGATGATCTCGTCTTTTGTTGTGAGTAGCTAGCAAGGTTTCTTCGTCCTTCTACTTCAAGTAGGACTTAAAGTAGGGCAAATTTTCATTTTCATGCAAGTAGTTAGTTGTGGATTGTGGTGTTTGATCAAGGCAGCTTCGTTTAATCCATACCACTAGCAGCTTGATGATGGTAAGTTTCCCTTGTGTGGTCGACTGGAATACTTTATAAGCTTAATTTCGGTTATGATTCACGTCTTGGCATGCGTCGTCGTGAGGGTGTCTTTATGCTGAATTGTGACTTGAACACTCCTTGCTACCCCCTTGAAGATTGCATCGACTTTGTAGAGGTTGTCCAACACGAGGCGAAGCAAAGTCTGGTTGAAGCCTGCTGAAGTTGATCCCATGTCCCGCTCTTAGATAGGACATAAAATTTTCTAATCCCTACAGCCATTCAATTCAGTATATTTCTAGTTAGTATTAGGAAACGTGCACTTACCTGCCAAATCATTCGAACCACGTGAAATCCCCTTTGTCATTAGCTTGTTGTTTGTTGCATCGTATACTTCTGAACAATTGTGTAAGTCCCCTTGTAAAAACAACATATCACAACGAACCAATTGAGTGTACTCCACTGCATTGAAGGAACCTTTGAGTTGAACGTACGATCTCTCTCGCAGTCTTAGCATACAGAATACTTTGATCAAAAGAGAATGGAGTAGCCATTGGATACTTTATTCTGCTGATTGGTGCGGTCACAAAAATCACATCAACAGAAAGTTCATCGCTTACACAAATGGAAAACACACAAAAGTGATTGATGAAATCATCACAAACCAATGAACAATAAACTAGCAAAGTAGTGAACATGTTTGAATTGATTTAGCCATGTGTCTATTGGATTTCTAATGGATATGGCAGGCTGGAAGGAGTCTATATGTTGTTAGTTCATGAATGTGCAAGGGTTGGTTCATTGCACAAACATGCATTTATGCTCAAAGAGTGGACTTGCATGGAGATATCAAGGTTTTCTTATTGTTTGGAGATAGAGCAATTATGAAGGGACTACATTCTTGTAAGCTCCAATTATATGTCTTGGAGTTGTAACACTCGTAAAACACCTTTCATAGTATGACATGAGGAGTGTCTATGCACTCTTCCTAGAACTTTCTTCCCATTTAATGATTTTTCCAATGGTCTAATGGTGTTCTTGCTTCTTTTTGTGGTTGTTAATCTCTATCATGCATGTTTCCATATGGTTTCTTTATATTGAGCATGCTTGATTTATTGTACATGATCACAAATGTTAATACTACAATGTTGAGTGAACGTTTGTACTAAGAAGAGCATGTAGTATTCATTGTAGGTGAGAACTTGAGGTATAGCTTCAACTCTTTATTGATCACTTGCAATCTAGAAATCAATAACTACAAGTGGAATCAAGAGTGAGAATGGAAAGGGATTTGAATGCTCAAGTAACTACCTTGAAGGGCCATATGGAGAGAGAGAGAGAGAAGAAGAAGAATCAAAAATCATTAAGCCAACAACAAGTTGGGAAGACTACAAACGAAAAATGGCCAAAAACAATCATCTAACAATACATTGGTAAGAGCTCTAGCCAAGAAATTTGGTATTGAATGAATAAAAGATATCACCAAGTACAAAGCTTCTTCAACAAGTGCTAAATCCTTGGTAAATAAGTTTTTCCTGAGAAAGATGTATTCTCTTCATGGACATTCAAGAGGACAGAATCAACCAAACAAAGTCTAATAAGACCCTTGGCTTTCCTATCCATGAGATCCCAATCTTCTTGTTTCATGCCTAAAGGTTTGGTTCCAGAAATAGCAACCCATAGATCATGGTCTACAAACATTTCTTCCATTTTGAGCTTCTACTACTCAAAATTACCACCGTTAAACTTCTCCATCTCAATCCTCCCAGATGTGCCTACCATCTTTTTCCTGCAACAAAGTAACGAAACACACACTTTGGCAAAACTCCCACTGAAACAAATATTAGCTCAAAAAACCCTTGTACCCAACAAAGGAACCAAAGCTAGCCATGTTCTGATACCAACTAAAAGGAAGCCAGGTGGGCAGAAACAGCTTCCTACACTAATCTAAGTAGGGGAGAGTTACAAAAAAAATCGTTTTAACACCTTACACTTACAATATGAGATACACACAAAGAATAATGGAAATAGGACAAGTACACAAATGCAATAACAACAGATATACGTGGGGAAAACCCTTTCGGGTAAAAAACCCCACCCTCCAAAAACACAATACTTTTTCTATTACTTCAAATAATGAATACGAGATATCACCAAGTACAAAGCTTCTTCAACAAGTGCTTCAACACGAACACTTGTTTTGGAGTGATTCTAGTAGCACTTCGTTACCTGCAAACAAACTATGCAATCTACAACTCAAGGCACTCAATAGATAGAGTGTTACAAGCTTCAAGAAGCATCTAGAAGATGAGGGGTGTCCAAATCGACATGGCACAATTTCCAACGCCTTAGACATGCATTTGGAAACATGTACAACATTCCCTTACACCCCTTACAATGGTCAAACATGCAAATATTCTTCTTCCAAGCTTGGGTGCCTAGAATATGCTAAAAATAGCTTATGATAGATGTCTTACAATTGTCATAGAATATTTCATAAATCTGCCATAGAATCTGTCATAGGATCCATAAGAGAATCTGTCATAACCAACTAAAAATAGTCGATTCTCTTACATCCTATCATAACCCATCTTGGGCGCCACCTTTCTCCATGCATTCAAAGATGCCTTATGGTGCGTCATAGAATCTGCCATATGTAATAGATTCCAAAGTGGGACGCCTATGTCCACTTGGGGTGATGATGCGTCATCCATTGACCTCCAACGGGGATGCCACCTAGCCAGTGGATCCTAATTAATGACATGACACTATAGGCAATAAAATAATACAAATAAATACATTAATTACATCAATTAAACAATATTAGGACTCTAAGGTTGAGACACCTTAATCCCAACATTGAAGACAATCGAGAAGACGGATTTCACAAAGAATAGTTCTTTGCAGAAAGACCATCAAGAGAGAAGGTAAAAACTAAACAAACTTCAAAAGAAGTTGAGAATAAAATTGAAATAAAATCATTTGATGAGTAAGTAAATTTTAAATTATTATGGAGGCTTATTTTAGTTTACATAATGTAAATGGGGCATAGAAGATTTCTTTTGTGTATCTCAAAATTATTGGTAATGCACTTGTATGGTGTAAATATTACTTTGCTAAGGAAGGGAAAAAAAAAACTGTTGTCTAATTGGGAAGAGTTCAGGGATTTAGAATTTAGAATTTTTTATCTAATTTGGCATAAGAATCAATCAGAAAATCAAGTGATTGTATTACAGACAAGGTAGTGGGGAAAGTGTATAGGATTACATAGTATGGGATTCCAGCGGTAGGCCATGTTGGGCATGGAACTAGAGGAGGAGGATATTCTCACCAAATACCACAGAGCTAAATTCAAAGAGGGGTGATTACTAGACACTCAGAAGTTGTAATATTGAAGCCTAATATATTTTTATTTGAATGTCAAATAGCCTATTCAATAAAATTGCAAGTATACATCATAGTTTTTATTAGAAAAAGGTACAAGTTTGAGTAAAAACAGTATGGCTTGAGCTGCAAGGTGAGATAACCATTCACAAGACAGACTTCTTCAAGTAAAGCTAGTAACCTAAATGAAGAGCAAGGTACAACTCACATTTTTGCATTCGCTATCATATATGCCTCAAGAGCCCAACTTGAATAGTTTGCTTTCATGAGATGCTTCATAATTCCAACCGGCTCTTTCTGAGTCGCTAGCAGAACAGAAATAACAGGAAAAAGCACAGAACACTGTCAAAAACAGAAAACAACTGTTAGATCATATGAAAAGCAACCATGTACCAATGCATGATTATACTTGAAGAAACTAATAGGTGATATGATAGCCCACCAGCTGAGCTGATCCTGGATTGAGAGTTATGGCAAATATGTAAGCAATTCCTTCCACACAATAAACCATTACAAGTGTCACAATATAATTTGCTGCAAATGTTGATCGTGGATTGTTGAAAAAATAGAACATGGAGAGATAAACCAGTGGCTTAATCACTGTATTGAAGTGATCAATACTATCTTTGGCAGCAAAATATGCTACTCTGTTCATTCCAGCAGCACTCTCTCTCCAGTAATGCATTTTATCCTGAGAAAATGTTCTTAATGCTGCTATCATGCACAGAAGAGCTGCACATCAACAACAAAGAAATAAAGGAGTCAAAATACTTTATTCTGGATGGTTGAATCAAGAACTAATTAATGCTTCATTGAACATATTCAAGACGAAATGTTCTGAATAGCATTATCAGATAACACTAGCACGGAAAAGTGCTGATTAAATGACAACAAAAATTTCATGCTCAATGACATGAAGGAACAAGAAACCGCATATAAAGTGCATTAAACAAAATACAGAAAGCTTTTGTCCTGAGGGCTAAGCTTCTAAGTATGGTCTGGCATTTACACATTGAAATTATCGTATATGTGTACCCAGCAAAACCAAAGTCCTCATCCTTTACTTTAGCCAGAATTCCCATAAATATTCCACAAAGCAATAAAATAAGGTAGTCTTGTGCTTGTATCCTGGCATCACGGAAACGCTGCTTGGCAACTCTGGTGACATTAGACAAACAGTTGTGAATTGGCAATCAAGAAATTCACCAAAAGATGTCATTGAAAGAAACATTGGTCATAAAATTTGTTCTATGTTCCTTTAAACAAATGCATTACCTCCGTAAAAAGAGTATAAATTGTTTGAAGAAACTTGGAGTCTGGCGATTAGAAAGATCTTTTACCCTTAAGAAGCTATGCCTAATGCTATCCCACTTCAACTCAATGTTACACCACACCTCTTCCCATAGATCCTGTCCAAAAGTTTTTATGTTTCCATTGTCAGAACTAGAAGGGTTGTTATTTGTATTACTGCCTCTTGCAGAAGCTTGCTGTAAGTCTACTGGAATCTCATAACCATTAGTGTGCATCCATTTGATAGGAAGATCATTGCACTCAAAATTTGGATTTCCATCAGGCTTTACAATCCCCTCTAAGATATCCATAAAGTGGTCAGGTGGATTGACACGATCAGGGACATTAATTCCAAGGCTTGAAAAGTATTTTTCAATTTCATCTGCGGGTCCAAGATACACTGTGCATCCACCTTTAGCCAGCAGCATTATATCATCAAACATCTTGAACAATCCATAGCTGAGAAAATAAATGAAATTTTTGTTATATAACTTGTAAATAAACAGAGAATCAAATTCAGAAAACTGGCATCCAGTCACTTTGCAAAAGATTCAAGGAAAGAACAAGAAGAACAGTTCTTGTAAAAGTAAAACCACAAATAATTAAAGGAATTTGTGAAAGGTTTCTCCGTATGATTCCATGTTTGAACAAAATTCATAGATTTTCAGTTTACTGGTCTTTTCGGACTACTTCCTCCTCTCACCAAGACAATTCAATAAAATGTATACCCCAGCTGAAATTCTTCTGAAATTACCTTGGTTGATGAAGTACCATAGATATGTTTACTCCTGCTAAAGCTTCACGCCGAAGAGCTTTTAGTAGCAATTGTGAAGAAGTACTGTCTAAACCAGATGTTGGTTCATCTAAGATCAAAAGAGAAGGTTCCATCACCATCTCGAGCCCAACATTTACTCGTTTTCTCTGTCCTCCGGAGATTCCTCGCTTTTCCACTGTACCAACTAGTGAGTCTCGCACAGAATGCAACCCCAAAGCTTCGATGACACGTTCAACAATGAAAACTTTTTCTTCTATTGGCATGCTAACAGGAAGCCTTCAAACATTATGTATATTATCATGTGAGTCACTAAGAATATAAACCATCCAAACATAAAAATTCAATTCTTGTAAAACAAAAGCTATCTTATCATGCAGAAATCTTGGGAAACCCTACCAATTTCTCTATTCAACATTCAAAAACAACCTATTAAAGAATCACTGAAAGCATACTTAATAACACATTATCTTTCCATATGATTTCAATTTCAAAGACAATGACAAAAGGTTATAAAATAAGTTCAAGACTCATGTCAACTATTTAGTTTATCACTATTTCTCATCAGAGATAGTGCTGATCACAAACAGCACCAGCAATATATCTATAATGTGACAAACAAAAATGTTCATGAGAAAGTGCTTGTTATGCAAATAACAAGAAAATGAAACAATGGACAGAAAGGAAGAAAGGTACTTGAAATTCAGCGGCAGCAAAAGCAATCTTAAGGGCCAAGCTATTGCATAGCTATTTCAGAAAAGATGTACAAACAGAAAAATAAAAAATAAAAAAAATGGAGAGAGAACCTGCATTTAGCACTAAACCAAAGATTCTCCTCTACTGTCAAGTTGCCATGTACAATATCATCTTGTGGAACAAAACCAATTATTTTCTTGTATGAATATATTGACTCTGGCATTCCATTAATAAGCACGGAACCTGTCACAACACAGCCTGTTGCCTTGCCAGCCAAAGCATTCAAAAATGTAGTCTTTCCAGCACCCGAGGGACCCATAACAGCAGCGATACGTCCTGGCATCAGTTTGCCAGTCACATTCCTTAATATTTTCTTTCCATTCCCTTTAAGAGTGAGGCTGAGATCTTTGAAAGAAACTTCAATTCTAGGTCGAGTTTTAATCCCACCTAAAGTAGCCTTTGAAATGGCATCCATCAAAGTCAAGTGATTTGTCTGTGTCATCTTTTCCTTTTCTATTTCACCATAAGCATACTCAAAAAGATGAGTACGACTGTGGCTGATATGATGCTTATTTGCTTTGTAATTCTTTACGTTAGAGTCATTAAAAGCTAATGTAGGATCCTCCTGGTCAGCAATATAAGAAGGTTGTATCTCGTACAGATCACTTAATTCTACAGACACAGGTGCTGATGCTACAGATGATTTTTGTTCCATATTTTCTTCAGGAATAGTTGACAGATGAACAAATGAAGCATCATCTGAGAGAAGCAGTCCAGAAGGAGCCAAAACCTCTTCTTCTTCAAGATTCTTACTAGGTTGTATAAATGAAAATGTTTTACTCAGTTGTCTCTGACGTTTACTTGCCCAGCGTTTTCCAGCTTCTCTTGCTAATTGCCATCGCTCACGTGCCCGCATGCTCTCCCTTGCACACCTAGCTGCTGCTTCCCTGGCTTTGGCTCTTCTTCTTTCACGAATGATAAGCAATTGATCAGAACAGTTATAGATGAGCAAAAGCAGGGTTATTATTATGACCTGAATGATTTTCCAGCAAATGTATTAGTGACAATATTACTTAAACATGAAATATTATTATTAGTAACCACATGCTAGTAGGAATATATCAGAGCATATAAAAGATCAAATACTGCAATGACAATATATCAGACTAGTTCTTATCTCCTTTACTACAATCTAGATTTAAGAAACACAAGATACACAGAACTTTGAGGCGATTCCTGAATAAATACGATATGACTTACAATAAGCATCATGCCATAAGCTCGAATGTTTTGGTTAGCTGAATTTGGCTTGCAAGTTGTAAATGGATAGCATCCTGTCAAATATCAGAGAAAATGTTTCATTTAGTCAAAATTGAAAGTATATAGGTTATGCACCCTTACTGGTCTAATTCTTGGTTTGTATTTCAACATTGCATTATAAACACATATTCCAAGGAATAACAACGGCCAGCATATTTATTGCATTAGACGAATCATAATTTATTTCTGCTGTATTTTCAAATATGTGCTTGCAAAG
The DNA here is from genome assembly GCA_007258455.2 of Sequoia sempervirens. Classification (NCBI taxonomy): domain Eukaryota; kingdom Viridiplantae; phylum Streptophyta; class Pinopsida; order Cupressales; family Cupressaceae; genus Sequoia; species Sequoia sempervirens. The sequence goes on along the minus strand of VDFB02137202.1, from coordinate 9,988 downwards.
ATTTGTGCCAATTTTAGTGTTCATAAACAACGTCCATTTTGGCACATTGACAATTTATGAGTATTTTCCAAATATTTAAATGGTATTATTTCATCTTGAAGTATGTCAAATCTGGATTTGTTATATCTCAAGTATACAACACAAAATTTCTCACAAATTTTAGCGTATCCATATCAGTGCATAGTAGTCTCAACAAACACCTACACACTTCACTGTAAGTTGAAATCAAGATCATAAAAGTAGAACATAAATAACGGAAATCTGAGATTTTGGACCAAGGCAAAGGAGGCTCATGATTTTATTACTCAAATCTCTGGAACAAAACTCTCTTCTAACATGCCTGGAACAAGAAATTGCAGCTAAAGAGGCTTGCAATCTTGCTCTTACACACTAGAAACAGCAATCACACTAACTCTTTGTTGGCTAAAGAGGCTCAACAATTTGCTTATAACAACACAATTGAACAATACTCGAATAACAAATAGAAGGCACAATAGGCTCAGCGTTTTGTTCTACTCAGCACGTAAGTTAAAGAAACTAAAAATGAACAAAGGCTCTATTTATAGGCAAGGAGGAGAGGGAACCCTAAAACCTCCCTTTGCTTTCATTAATCTAGGGCTTGCTCAAGAAGCAAGCTTTATTACTAAATCTAGAAAGAAGATAAATAACCAACAATTCTAAGAAAGCGTAAAGTTTTGAAACTTAACTATTACATTTATCTTCTTTCTCTTCTCAAAGAATGGATAAGAATCGTTCCAAGAATAGAAAGAAAGCGGAAAGAAAGCTTCTAGAAGAAAGCCGCTTTAAAGCTCAATCATATCCGCTAAAAAGCAGGAAACTGTGTCCTGGTCAAGTGTATTGATATTATCTAAGGCAATATTCTAATTCTCCAAGATCTCCTCGCCTTCTGTGATCAAACTTAGAGAATCTTTCACTTCTTCAATTGCTTTATGAGTTCTATTCTTGACAAACATCGCTGCCCGAAAAGATGACTCACTAATTGATAACTTGGCGGCTCTGCAACTTTATGCTTCCGACTCTTCTCTTGATTTCCAACAGAAAAGGATTGCACAACTCTTTTCTGATACCTTTCGCTTTTCTCATATCACACCTCCTCGTGTTTTTCAGCTGAGATGATGAAGTTTTGACATAGTGCTGATTTGGTCTTAAATTCGAGGGGAGTGTACTCCATATTGAAAACCTTGAAGAATGACTGTAAACTCGCCTATGATCAGACAAGTTTTGAGCAACTTTCTATTTTCAGAATGCTGGTTTTTCATCTTCAAACAGTAATAAATTTTTAAATCATCCGAAGATATGGGTTTTAGAATGGAAGGAATCAGATTCACTTTGAAAAATCTTGAATTTTGGATCGAAAAGCAGCAACCTTAATTTCTTCTAATTTTCACCGGTGTCAGCACGGGTTTTGTCTGCATCACACTAAAATGGACCCAAATTTGATCAGATTTGAAAACACTGAGGAAGGATCTAAAAGCAGCCAACCTCAAAATTTGAAATTTCATGAAAAAGCCGCGGATAAGTGGGTTTTCTTCAGAAGATTGTTTTGAGATGACCCAGATGATCAAAATTTGCAAACTCTGAGGATTTCACTGACATGCAAGGAAAAAGCAGCTGCTGCAACTTGATGAATTTCTCCAAAAATTCTTCAGAAGAATGAGATGAAGAAACCCAGATGGCTGAAAATTAAAAATCTTTGACCTTCTCCTTCAAAAATTTGATCTTCTGGATGAAAAAGCATGAAAAAGCAAGGTCTTATGTTGCTGGTCTGAAAATTATTCATGAAAAATCAGCAACCTTGAGCTCTTTGATCTTGAAATAAAACTTCAAATTTGCTGCTCTATTCTTCTCCTTTGGACGCCACCTGCAAAAATGATGAAGATTGAATGGAAGAGATGTTTTAAATATACTTAGGGTTTGAAATAGGTTTGTTTTCTTTTGTTTTTATCTTCAAAACCCTAAAATTGCCCTGTTCAATGAACTTGGACATTCCCTTCCTCTTGCCATTTTGAATCTTTTGAAAACTTTGAAAATTTCACTAAGGCATTGCAAGTTGGGCGCCCTTCTTGCCTAGAGGCGCCTACTTCATTCAGACTTAACTACTTTTCTGAGTTTTTCAACTTTTCTTCCATTTTGACCCCTGGATTGACCTTGATCTTTGGATGTTCGGATGATCTGATGGAGGAGCTGAATAATTCATCGCGAAGCCTGACTGATTCTGAGAAGATTGTTCTGGAGGCACCTCTGGCGAAAAACTTCGTTTTGACCTTCAGATTCATGGGAGCCCATTTCCTCCAGGGGCTCCGAACTTTCACAATGTTAGCCATTTTTTCATGATTTTCAATTCCTTCATTCCCTTTGATCTTCTGATGAAATCTCGATTCCGGGAGTTACACTGATCTGATCGACTGACCGTCAACTCCATGGGATAGCTCGACTAAAACTGAAGAAGTGATCTTAGAAACCGTATATGCAAATTCTAACATCTCAGGGCTCAAAATCTTGGGCGCCCTTTCTCTCCAGGGGCGCCCAACTTAAGCAGACTTAGCCATTTTTCACTTCTTTCCATCCTTTCACTTCTATGCTGTGATGATTCTACCGATCTAGCATCCTGAACTCGATTGGGATCACGAGCTGTCATGGGCTTAAGAGGATTTTAGAGGGGGTCTTCCGAGAGATTTTGGCCAAAAAAGTGAATTCGTGCCCCGCAATTTTGGCACTCCATCTTGATCAAAGCCCTGGTCAGTACCCGCACTTGGCTTATTTTTTCATTTTTCTATGCTTTCATTTCGACCTTCGCTCATAACCTTTCATCTGGACTTCTCTGTTCGCGTTTTCCGTATCCCCACTCATTCCATGGTGCTTGTTTGCTATCTCGCTTGGAAAGTCGGACTGCACCGTGAAGAAAATCATATATTAGATTAATCATCCAAGTAAATTCATTCCATAGACCCTCGAAATCTCTGGGCTTCTTCACCGTGTAATTTAATTTTACTAACACTTAGTCATCAATTTTGATAATTTTCTAAACTTTCCTCGCTCTCGAATTCCTTCCTCAGACGGATCTTCCCTGCTCAAAGATCAATTTCGCTTGACCGGATCATCCGTTGATCTAATTCGCTGGATCCGCTGGTGAAGCCGACAGAATTGAGCAACTTTGAATCGAGGTTCCACTCTACCTTCCATGCTCCTAAAAGATGGACTTTCACTAAGGGCCGCATATAGTCACGTTAGAAAATTTTCTTGACCTTTTCTTCCATTTTTGTGATCACCACCAACTCATCTTCTCGCTTAATGCTTTAAATGTTTAACTGACACTGGCAGTTTCATCGACCTCCATTGATGACCTCGGAGCTCCTGATATGCTTATGAAAAAGCAAAATAGACCCAGAAGGGCAAAACTGATTATTTTGAGATTCTGACTGCACCAGCCTGATATGGACGTAATTTGAGCCAATCAAAATCAGTTTGGACCCTAACAGACCAACTTTCTATTTTTAGAAAGTTTTGCCAGTATCCATTTCCAGAAAAACCCAGAAAACGTTACTAATTTTAGAAAATTTCTAAAAATAGCAGTTTTCCTAAAATTTAGGGATGAAAAACTAAGATCTAGGTTTTGTGGATTAAGTTGCTCTGAGCAGACCCAGATCGTCAGAATTTGAAAATTTTGTGTTTTAACCCCTCATGCAAGACGTGCACACCCAAATTTTGACCTTTTTGACTGATTTAACAAGACTTTTACTCATTTCTTCAAAATGTCTAAGTGTAACAAAAATTTTAATTTTTGGGGTACAACAAGCCACCAACCAAGCCTTGTATTTATCTAGTGTTCCATTAGCCTTGTATTTCACCTTGTATACCCATTTGCAACCAATGGGTTTCTTCCTTGGTGGAAGATTTGATAGAACCCACGTGTTGTTACTCAAAAGACTATGATGTTCAGAATCCATAGCCTTTTCCCATTCAAGTTTTCCCTTGACCTCCAATATTGTTGAGGCTCATAAACACTCCGAATGTTGGCCATAAGAGCAAAGTTTAGTATGTTCTTCTTGCTCTTGCCTCTAGATAATCTTCCCTTGACAAGTTCATCATCGTGAACATCACCAATGAGCTTTGCCCACCACTTAGGAGGAGGAAGAGATGCATCTTCCAAATTAGGATGAACATCATCATGATTTGGACTGCCTGGAATAATATCATCTGGATGTTGATCCAGGTTATCCTGAGGAAAATCTGTTGGGACAAAATTTTGCCTGAAAGATTCCACAATGTCAGAATCATCAGAGTCCCTCCCTGCAAATGGAGCTACTGAGAGCTTAGCTCCCAAATCCTTGGTCTTTAGAGGCTAATTTTCAGAACTCTTGATGGGAGAAGAGAGCAAAAAGGGCCCACCTTCCTCATCAAACACATCCCTATTGAATGTCAAACAATCAGTGGCCACATCAATCAATCGATAGGCCTTATGATTGCCACTATATCATATTAGCATCAACTTTTGGCTCTTGGAATCCAGCTTGGTTCTCTTGGCATCTGGAATCCAAACATACATAGTCGAACCAAAAACCCTAAGATGAGTGATTCTTGGTTTCCTCCCAGACCATGCTTCCTCTGAGGTCATCTTCTTAACTACCTGTGTCGGAGACCGATTAAGAAGGTACACTGCAATATACACTATCTCAACCCAAAATTTATTGGGAACATTTTTGTTCTCCTACATACAACGGGCCATTTCTATGATGGTACGATTCCTCCACTCAACAACACCATTATGTTGCGGGGTATAAGGTGTGGTAAGCTAACGTTTAATATTGTGTTTAGCACAGAAGTCAGTGAACTGGTTAGAATAGAACTCACCCCCATTTTCTAACCTAAGAGTAATGATTTGACATCCAGACTCTTTTTCAACTAATGCTTTAAAGTTCTGAAATTCATTAAATACTTGTGACTTTGCTTTGAGAAAATACACAAACATTTTTCTACTAAAATCACCAACAAACAGGAGGAAATACCTGGCACCAGTGACTGATGCAGTATTCATTGGTCCACAAACGTCTGCATGAATTAGCTGTAGAACCTTAGATGCTCTCCAAGACTTTCCATCTAAAAATGGAATGTGATGTTGCTTCCCTGCTTGGCAAGCTCCACAAATACCATGTGCCTATTGCTGAGTCTTAGGTAAGCCTTTTACCAAATTCTCTCACACCAGCTGAGAGAGGTAGGCAATATTGAGATGCCCATACTGCTAATGTCAAAGAGTGTTGATGGATGAACTCCTCACAACCAACGCATGCTCCAAAGGATCTCCTATATCAAGCAACTGATACAAACCATGATCCCTGAGCCCAATTGCCACAATTTTCTTGGACTCCTTATCAACAATTCGGCACTTGTGTGAACTAAAAATAATGTCCAACTTCAGACTGTGTTGCATAATCTAACTCACTGAGCGTAGATTAAGCTCCATCCCCAACACATAGCATACATTGAAATATATTAAATTTCTCCCACCAGATGTGATTTGGACATTGCCCTTACCAACAATTGTATACTCTTCACCACCACCAAAGATGACGGAATCGAATGTAATGTCCCCTTTTTCATGAGCATTGGACTTTAGAGGAATTAGCCTATTCCCAATCCTCGTAGGCTAATAGGGTTTGATAAGAGGGTCATTTGGCAGTTACCCAATTGATTGGTTGGCTCATTTCGAGACTTCACAGAGGTTTTCCTATAATCTTCATTGATATTTCTATTTTGGGAAACCTTACTTTATATTATAATGTTATATTACACTTTATGAGTACTTTATATTTATCTATTATTATAAAGTGTAATAATAAAATAATATTATAATATTCCTTCTAGAAGCCGACTTGGAAAAGTTCTAGAAGGAGGTTGACGTCTTGAGGAAAAGAATAAATAGACATGAGGGGGTCATTTCTTAGTATCCAGATTTGAGTATTGATTTGATATTGTTCAGTTGTGGAACCTAGGGTTTTTGCAATTGTTTTCAGTTGGCCATTGAGAACGAAAACTCTCAATTGGTAATGCAATTTTGAGAGTGTGAAATATCATCTGAATTATTGCAGCTGGGAGGAAGAGACTTTAGTCTTCCATTTGTGCCTCATTGGGAAAACTTTGTGGCCTTTGGCCAAGTTTTGTATGATAACGATTGGGGTTTGCATTGGAGACATTTTGGAGCTCATAGTCTTCATTGATTTTGCATTGAGGAGGTCGATTTGCATTCATATCAGACATACCAGCAATCTGATTTATGTATCAGACATTTCCAGGCACTCAGAGTAGCCAAGAAGGAGCCACGATTTCCTTCATTCCTCTTTCTATTGGCATCAAATTGATAAGGAGTTTCCAATGCTTCACTCTTGAGCATTTGCCAATAGGAATACATGTATTTTAAGGAAAGAATCTGGAGATAATAATTTATTAGAAAGGTCTGACATAAGGCAGCAGGGGTGGCTATCTCCATGAGGGCAATTTCATGAAGGGGGCATCATCAAAATCTAGATAAATTTCTGAGGCATTGCTGGGTGAATAGAAGACTGGGCGCTGTTGTTTTGGAAGCAAATCTATCAAGGATAAGAAGAATCGAATATTTGCTTCAGGCAGCCATCTACTTCCAGGTTCATTGTAAATCATTGTATTGCATTTAGTTAGGCCTTTATCAGCAATATTACATTGTAAATTTCAGTTCATTATAGTGCAATCAGCATGGTCATTAGTTGCAGCTGTAGGAGTTCATTATAGTCAGATTTGGCAATGTTGCATCTTCATTTGTAAGCCAAGAATATGTTGCTGCTGTAGATGTATATGTATATCAGATTTGATATTATATTCGCATTGGATGTAAAGCCAAGAGTCTTGGCGTCTCATATTTGGAGGTTGCATTTTCAATAAGGATTTCATCATTGGAGATTCATATATTGTTGTAATGATCATTTGAATATTGCATGAGGATGTATGCCAACTGTTTGACATAATGTCAAGTGGCTGTAGATGTTATTATCAGCATATTAGTTGCATGCCAATTGTTTGACAAATTGTCACTTGGCTGTAGGTGCATGTTGTGCATATAAAAATCACATATGAGCATTGTAAAAGATGAAAATAAGTCATTGATGCATTTAGAATATAGTTTAGACATTGTAGTTTTGATTTTCAAGCATTTAGAGTACTTTGATCTCTTTTTCAAGCAAATACATCAGACTGAAACCACAGACCAGCAAGCATTCAGTTTGCATCAGAAGTGTTTGACAATATTCCTTGAGGCAAAATTCACATCAGATTGTCAAGGGATATTACATGGAAGCATGTAACAACCCTCATTCTCCCCTTCTATTACCCTGCACTTCTAATGATTATTCCCTGAATTTGAGCCTTGAGGAATATTATCAAACAGTTGTCTTGTGAAATCTGGGCTTGCTGTTTTGTGTTTTCAGTTTGTTTTGATTGGTTTGTTTGATGCCAATGATGTTTAGATGCTTGAAAATGTTTGCTAAGATGTCTAACCAAGTAGCAAAAACGAAATGCAATTCTTTTGTATTTTTCAAGTGCATATATATGACCTACTTGTGCAAAATGTGCATCTACAATAATGAGACAATTTGTCAAACACTTTGTATGCAAACTATATAAGTAGTGAACCCCGGAGATGCGTCCCCCCCCTAGCTGGCCTTCGCAGCATTCCAAAGACGCGGGGATCGCCGACGCCTTCCGGCTGGGTTTACTCATTTTTGGCCTCACCAAAGACGCTGAAACGTCCCGACGCCTTCTCGACGCTGAGATTGGCTGCCTCTGAGCGCCTGTGGACACTCCAGCGCTCTCCAACAAGGACAAGGTAATTTATTAAAAAAAAATTTAAGACATTTTTTTTATATTTTATTGGTTCTATTCGAACCCTAAGGGCATGTGGGGCCCATCTACACTCTTACATGCCTTCAAAAGGCCCTCCAATCTTCATTTTTATTCACATTTGCATTTCTATTTGTTTGCTACAGCAAGAAGAAGAAGAGTGAAGGCTAAGGAAAGAGTGATTGGAGGAGTGAAAGGAGTGATTGCAAGTGAAAGAGGAGTGTCAAGGAGCAAGAAGCAGAAGAGGAGGAAGATTCTTCACCTTGTTGAAGAGATTTTTTAAGCAAAAGGTAGAGTTTTTAACTGATTTTTTATTTTATTTTCTGATTTTCAATGTTTTTTCATTTCTTGTTGTTTCATTTTTTAATTTTTCTTATTTCATTTCTTGTTGTTCCATTTTCTAAATTAATTTAGATTTTGTTTTGCAATTTAAAATATAGAGTTTTATTTTTTTAATTTTAAAGTAGGGCATAGGCTGAAACTATGTGTTTATTGAATTTTTTTTCATTTTGTGAAATGCAATGTCAAAATGAGCTCCCACAGTCATGAAATGAGTGATGATGAGATGGAAACTCATTCTCATAGTGCAAGCCAATCAGAATATGAACCTGAGCATGAGGATGAGCCCAATGAGGGGGGTGAGCATGGGTCAAATCCGGAAGGGCAAACTAGTTCCATAGCTAGTGCACCAGTTTCTACTGATTGCCCCTCCTAGCTTTTGGCAAAGTGGGCTAGGGGTCCTTATGATCCCAAATCTCCTCTCAAACATTTTGCAACAAGAATAACAGCCCCAACGTCATCAACTGGTGGTACGAGGAAATGGCAATGCAACATTTGTGGTGATGATTGGTTTGGGAGCATCACCAGAGTTAATGCACACTTCCTCTTTTGGCCAAGAAAAGGTGTGGGAGCATGTGATTTTTTGAAGAAACCTAAAAATCTGAAATACAAAATTGAGTTCAACAAGCTTTGGGGTGTTCCAGATGACGTGGCAATTCCAATGCCTACTACCTTGTCTGGTAGGCAACATATTCAAAACCATGAAGCATAACCGCAGTGACCTAAAAATCGCCATTTTTAAAAAATCGGTGACCGCCCTCGCATTTTGGGTTTCGTTGACCCTGCGAAAAATCGTTGAAAATAGTGTTTAAATCGTGATTTAAATGTCAAAAAAATTGTTAAAAAAATTGCGGAAAATCCGAAACCCTAAAACGCGCCAAAAAACCCAGAAAAATGTGTTTTTTTGTTATTAATAGGTTCGCGCCAGTCGTTATTTTCACAAATCGAAGCCGCCTTCGAGTTTTCACGACACGGGAAGTTTATGCAAGTGCTGCGAAAGGAGATTGGTGGAGTTTTGAGCACCCGATTGTCTGCAAAAAATTCACACAAAGTCGACCAGGGTCTTTTCAATTCATTTCTTTTATATATTCATTGCTTTTACATATTCGTATCTATCATATTGTGGGGCATATGCGTAAATCTGAGAAACATCAGAAGTATTTTTTAATATTTTTTTTTCAAATCCGATTTTTTCCCGATTGTTTCACGATTTTTCAAAAAATCCTGATTTTTTGGTTTGCCGATTTTTTCCCCAAACGATTTATGCTGCTATGATTCAGACTATTTAGCAAATTCAGGAGCAGCAAATGCAGAGGCAGCCACATATTTCTACTCCTACATTGCATCGGAGAGCAGGAACATTGCCAGGGTCAGCCTCAGGACTGTCATCCACTTATAGCACTATGGCTGAATCACAACAGGGCAAGGGGAAACGCAAGATGCAAAGTCAGCCTAACCCCATAGCTGCTTTATTTAATGTGCACCTGAGGGATCAGATAGATGATTCCATTGTCAGGTTCTTTTTTTCCAATGGAATCCCATTCCATGTAGCTTGATCTCCTTATTATACGGAGATGATTTCGATGGTGGCGAAGGGAGGACCATCATATGTGCCACCAGGTGAGCACAAATTGAGGACCATGATCTTGGATAACAACTATGCCAAGATCAATTCATTGATGGAGACGATAAGGGCATGTTGAGAGGAATCTGGATGTAGCATAGTTATGGATGGGTGGACGAACATTAGGCATCGTCCACT
>VDFB02137201.1:0-27569 GCA_007258455.2 Sequoia sempervirens | reverse complement strand
AAAAATATTATCATTTTATTGTGGTTAGGGTGGTCAGACAGACACCTACTTCTTATTTTTCCTCTGAAATTTAAGTACTGCTGCATTGAAATTTCAATTTTTCACCAAATAGACTTTAAAAAAAAAAAAAAACTTAGTAGTTTAGAAACTACATTCAATTTGCCACAGATTCTATTCTTACATATTTTTGAAATAATATAGATAACTTATTCAAATTTTTCTGTCAAGTTGCCTAACTCTGATTTTTCTGAATTTTCATTGCCACTTAAGGGCATGTTTTTTCCATGATAATCCTGCACATACCCGGAAATAGAAATATTGTCTCTTTCTATTGCATAAACAATAAAGCATTACTTGGTACAAGAATCTAGTTATATGTCTCAAACAAAAATAAGACACTATTTGGAAATTTTCTTATCATAGATATGATCCAACCGCTACAATCATAGTCATATAAAAGGATTATTGATAGTATATGCCCTTGGGCTTCAATTGCTTGCATATAAGGGTGCAAGGAATTGGAGAGGGAAAGAAAGATATGATCATGTAAAACCCAATGTTCACATTATAGGTGTCATAAAAAACATGTGTTGAGAAAAAAACATATCAAAATTTAAATCATGTAATCACAAACAATATGAGGTAATTAAGAAAGCACATATAGAAAAGGTGGAAGAAGATGTTCCTGTGGTAACAAAAAAAGTACGCCTTTTCCTTGCTTGATTCAAAAATAATTAATGATAAATTGGACTTGATATCACCTTGATCTAGTGTTGTAATGTGTTTTACATATTCACATTAGGTCTTGGGCCCTTTTTAAGCTAAACAAAGCTAACTTTTCCTTAATTTAGTGTTGTAAAGTGTATTTATTTACACCTTCACATTAAATTTAGGAGACTTGTAAATTAAGTGGACCTAATCTAGTGATGCAATGTGTTCTACACATTCACGTTGGATTTAGGGTCCTTTTTAGCAAATAGACCTATTTTTTCCTTAATTTAGTGTTGTAAAGTGTATTTATTTACACTTTCACATTGGTTTTTGGTCCCTATTGCATTTATGACCTTAATATCATCATTAATAGGCACCTATGACCCCATATTATGCATCCCAAGGCATATTTTAATCAATACCCCAACAAGTTCAACAAATAATCTTAATTTACACACTCCCCAACACTTTAGCAATCAAAATAGGCCCTGTGGGACCCATTCGCCACTTTAGGTGAATGAGTCCCATTTGGCCTATTTTCAAGGTTTTGAGTGGGAAAAATAAGGTTTTAAGTTCAAATTTTATGTATGTTAGCCTTTGGGATCTAATACATAGGATATTAAATGGATTTCCTATATAAATGAACTTTCAAATAATTATTTCATTAATTCTACATGTTATCAAGTTAAGAACTCAAGAGCTAAGCATTCGAAGACTTTACAAGTTCATCAAGAGAGCATTCAAGATCATTTATAAGACATTCAAGAGAAAAATTCTTCATCAATTATTGCAACAATTTAAGATCCATCATCATGTCAAAGGTTATCAAGTATCAAGCATATTATTGAGCTAGTGTTGTGATGTAGCATTAAAGATCCAAGATCAAACATTGTTCTACTCATAGATCATGTCAAGATCAAGATTTACATCCTTCATGGCCATTTCATGTTGAGTTGCAAATTTACAAGACATCATTTACAAGGAATCATTCAAGGTATTATTGTTCATAATTCATGTTCTTTGTTTCATGTTTCATGCCTTCATTTCATTGTCTCATCATTTGGTTTAATTACCTACAAGGGGTTTGACCAAGGCAAACACCTATTCCCTAGCAATCAACTCTCTCTCTCTCTCTCTCTCTTTGTGCAATTGTAGATATAATTGTTTTGAAGACTTGAAGGAATATTGAAGATTAGGTTACAAGCTTGGAGAAAGTTCTTAGAGTTGTCTCCCCATTTGCAAGGTCATAATCTTCACCAAAAAGTCACCTACAACCCTAAAATAAGAATTTCAAATCCAAAAACAAAGAGGAACAAAAAGAGAAGACATTGAAGACCATATTTAGACTTTGAAATTATAGAAAACCCTAATTAGACTCATTGACCCAGATTGGCAAATGAACTTCCTAGTTTAGGTCAATTTTGAGATTTTTGGAATTTCAAATAGCCTTTTTCCAAAAACTTGTCCCTCTGTAGAAACCCTGAACTGGGATTGATTCACCTGGATTGGTGAATGAGTCCCAATAGATCAAAAATTTAGATTTTTTAGTGTTTCATAGCTCATTCAAGTCATCTTCATATTCCCAAGTGCACACATTTCATCTTGCAGTTTGTTGTTCTATTTTATTTGCATTTCTAAGTCATTTAGTTAAATTTTGCATTGAATTAGGATTAGCATTACATCTTGCATTGCATTTGTCTTTCCAATTCCTTACTTGGTGGTGAGCCCCTCATTAGTTTACAATCAGCCTCTAGGACAACCTTATTGCAAGATCTCTTTCTCCTTTACATTGAGATCTCTAGGGTTACCCTTTAATGTAGTAGGTGGAAAGTGGGTGTGCTCTATGTCCTAAGTCATATGATAGCATTAAACCCCATTTTCCATATACAACATTTTGGTGAACCTGCATTTAGAACATCATAATTCTGATTTGTAGTGCATCGCCATCCTAGATTTGGCTTGCATTAACATTGCATTAGACTTTGCATTAGTTAATTGACATTCTAGGGTTTCAAATTTTTGCATTAGTGAAAGTGCATATAGGTTTCATTTTTGTATCTCAAATCATTGAAAAACATATAAAAAATTTATTTGCATTTAAGTTACACATCATACAAACTAAAAAGCATAAAAAATCACTTAAATTTTTTGAAAATTTTGGAAAAACCCCTAACTAGAACTCATTCGCCCCTCTGGGCGAATCAATCCCAATCCAAATTTTAAACTACCTTTAACAACATTAAAAACCTCAATTATTTGTTTCCTAAGCCTCCTAGTAACATATACTATAAGTCTAGAAAGTTTCGGTAACATTTGTTTTATGCATCTAGGTCAAAAACATCAATTTAGGGTAGTCATTTTTTAAGGAATTTCAATAGAAAGTGTCATTAGATCTGAAAATGTTCACATTTCTGAAACTTTGCATCATATGGATAAAATTACTTTTCACTTGCATATACAATGTTTACATTCATAAAACTTTGCATAAGTTTGATAAAAGTGCTTTTCATTTTTGGACATACATTGTTTGCATTCTTAAAGTTTTACATACATCATTGGATAAAAGTAATTTTTGTCTTTGGATATGCATTGTTTACATTCTTAAAGCATTTCCTAAGATGGTTAAAATTACTTTTCATTTTTGTTCAAACAATGTTAGTACCTTACCTTTCTAGGCATACTAAGAAAAAGTTCATATCCCCTTCCTATGAGAGTGATTTAGTGAAAGAGAATACAACCTTGGACATTCCTAATGATCGTATTCATTCTTCTCCTAACATCTCTCCTATCGGTGAAGAATATATTTTTGTGTTAGAAGAACCAATCAATGAGATTTTTGAGAATCTTAGTTGTTTCTCTCCTTCTACCTCTCTTATTAGGAAAAAATTGATGAACAAGAAGAAATAACCATAGGTAATCATGATGATAACATAACACAACAAGAAACTATTTGTAATGCCCACCATGAACCCTAGAGGACAACATACTAACAATTGAAAATGGAACTTTTTTTTTTTTTAAATGTAATATTACATGGTGGTAAAAAATATAAACTTACATATTATCCTACATCCTCTAAGGTTCATGACTACATTACATAGTTCCCACTATCTAAATTAATAAAAACCATAAAGCTTTATAATAACCAAATTCTAACATCAATTGAGAATCACAACTACTCATTACATATGATCAAGTGATTCATGAGATACAACCATAATATAAACATTAAATATTAACTAATTTCAATTCAATCAATTTACATTTACAACATTAGATACATAATCCATCTCATAATAGAGATTACATATGAGATGTGCTGCCACAATAGTGGTTTACAATTTATGAGAGGAGCTGATTTTTGCTGAAATCACATATTTTTAGAAAATATAATGGTTTAAGCCTTAAAAAGTTCCATTTTAAGGATTCCAATTGAAGAGGGTTTGATCAAATCACCTTAGATCAAACCCCCTTGGATAGAACCTTGCTAGTTTTAAACCATACTTATAAATGAGTCTTCTTTACACCTATCAAAATGCTAATAAAAAGTCACTTTTGATTTAGCTTTTGGGGGATCAAATAAATTCATTTAAAATTTATTTCAAATGTTTATTGTATTCCTCGGAACGAGCTATCCAACAAATATAATTTTAATATGTTTTGGTTTTGTTATGTATTTTTTTTTTTAGTTTTATTAAACATAGGTTTTTCATCAAAAATTAATGTCTTTGTTCTTCACATGTGGAAAAATAGCAGATTATCAAAAAAAAATTTGAAAAATATGAGTGCACTAGATATTGAAGTCTTTGATCCAACAAAAAAAAAATTGAATTTTGATATATACAAAAAAAGTTGCGCGTTATACGGTCGCGCTGTGTCTGAATTGTAATTAGCTTGACTTTGAAACTTGATTAAGGAAAAAATATTCAATAAAAAACTATCTAAACAAGTGGAAGAACTAGATATCAAAGTTAAAAATATAAATTCGAAAGAATTAGAATTTTATCCTTCATGGAAAAAAATTATGTGTTATACGATGTGCGTCACTTTTTAAAAATGTTGTTTTCTAAAAAAAATGAGTTTTCGTGGGAGATGGAAAAAGAAGTGCAATCTGATTCCAAAAATTTTGAAAAAAATATTTTTAGAATCTACAGACAAAATTTGATGAGACTCTAGTTTTCACCATCTTCAAATTCCTCACGGTTTAGCCGCTATAGGTGCCTGAATGTGAAGATTTAGTTAAAAATAATAATTTCAGTGTCCAGTTTGGCCAAAAATTGTAAACCACTATTGTGGGATCAAAATTTAAAAACATCATTATGTATTTACACTCTAAATAGTAATGCAGGTCCTTGTTACATGTGAGGAGAGTACAATCGACATGATACATGATAATTTGATTGAGATATAGTACAAATATGAATACAAGGATCACAAATCCTAAGAGCAGATACAGTGTAGAAGTCTTCAGATGAAGTGAAGTCGCCACGACACGTACAAGGGAAGGCAACCCAATGGAGAATGAAACATGTTCCACCCAACCATTTGGAACCAAAAGGCCTACCCCCTGTGCTAGGAGATAACAAAGGGTCCCACCAACTATTAGACAAAGACAAGAGACTAAACAAGGCTAACAAAATAACAATGATCAAGTACATATCAACATTAAATGACATAACACAATTTCTAGAGGCATACCACATCAAGAGGATACTATGTTGTTGTAGGAGGAGTGTCAGAACATAAGTTGCCATGGGTTACCTTGGCGTAACCTTCCTAAGCTACTGGACTACCTGGTCACCTCTATTGGGCACGCAGACCCCCATGCATGCTATGTGGGATCAACATACCTACCAATTAGTCTAGGCAGTTGACCTTGCCATTCCAGGTCTTCTCGTCTCACCTCAATCCTAAACAAGCACTTGAGCCATGAGAGAGGCATCCATTATCTTTATTTAATGTGAGATACTACCCAAACCCCCTAATTAATTAATTAATTAGATTCTCTTGATTAAACTCACAATGGGTTACCCTGGACCTGCCACTTTGGGTGTTGGACCCCCATTGAGAGTCACTCCCCTTCTGACAACAAGAAAATACAAGAAAACAAATCAAAGCCACTTTCACCAAT
Source organism: Sequoia sempervirens (assembly GCA_007258455.2). NCBI lineage: Eukaryota > Viridiplantae > Streptophyta > Pinopsida > Cupressales > Cupressaceae > Sequoia > Sequoia sempervirens. The sequence continues at coordinate 21,727 of VDFB02137201.1, read as the reverse complement.
TCAAAACTCATAACACAAACACACGGCGAGGCATCATCCTTCCCACCCACAAGTTTCAAAAGTACAATCACATAAGTAAATACTTTGTGCAAGGTTGAAGAACATCACAACCTCACAAGATACAAAACATTCATCCCAAGGATAACAATAATTCCATTAGTACAACATTTCTCCCTAGCCTTTGGAAGACTCCCAGTAAAATTATACATATTAACATTGAACTCACAAATCCAGATACACTCCAGTATCAAAACACAAAACATTATCCAACAGGAAAATTACTGAAAAACAACCATGAAAACATTATTCCCACTGAACATTAAACTCACTATCTTAATCCCAACACTTACAATACAAAGCAACCACTTGAGACCAACTTCAATTCTAAACATAGGATCTTTCATAGAATTCAATTCTATATACCTATCTGATTAAACCAATACAACAGACCACATAGCCAATTAATCACAACAGATATATTCATTTTTAACCAAAATATAAAAACATCTATATATATACATATAAATATATATATATACATATAAATACATATATATATATACATATAAATACATATATATATATACATATAAATATATATATATACATATAAATATATATATACCCTTATATCAGAATACATTTATATATACATATATTCTCACATACACACATAAATAATCGCATATATTTACATATTATATATATATATAAATACAATTATACATGTTCAAATTTAAATGACCGAATATCAATTTATAACCGTGGAATCTCGATATGCAGTGATATACATGCAATTTAATTTACAATCAATATGGGTGTCATCGAACCCATAGAAATTAAATACAATGATTCATATATATCTATACACTTTACTTACAAATCCAAACACCTCTTATATAGCACTATAAATGCCAATCAACAAAAAACTTATCTATTTCAAGTCTAGATCACATCTACAGGATTCAGTTGCCAATAACTACTTCTATTGTTATGATTACTAAACACTGATTGCTAACCGATATCGCCACCAATCAGGAAAAAAAAACATTGAAACAACAGAAGTAAAGGTGTGTGAAGCTCAAAGATAACAGCTTGTAAAACACAAAGACTATTAATAGTTGCAAATGCACAAGATGCTGCTGACACCTTGTAACATAGGTGCATGAGGGGAGATTCTCAACTCTATTTTAGACACTAGATTCAGTACCAAGGTTAACTATCCACACAAGGCTATAAGAATTGTGAATGGTAAAGTAGGGCTAGGTAAAGAAACGACTATAAATAAGGCATGATACATACTGAAGAACAATGAAAAACATTAGCCCTGAACTCCATAGCAAACAATTAAAAAAACTCTTAGATAGCAATAGCAATACATATCGAAACATGCATACAATTAAACCAAATACAATTTGTTGCTTGCACAAGTTGAATTCTTGATGAACTCACAGCAATGGAGGAAAAAGGGTAAGAACACAACAATGGGGTAAAGAGGTAATACACTCAGGGCGGCGCCCAATCCTATGAAACAAACTATTAAGGTTAAATTAGACATCAAGGAATATGGGGTAGTCATTTGGATGTTTATAATACAATTAGGACTTAATTAATAAAAGGAAACCACCAGAGGAGGTGACACAAACCAAAATTAATTGGCAGTGTTAAATGGGACAAAAGTTAGCTTACAATAACATCAAAACATTACATGGTTCCATTTCATGCAACCACCATCAAGATTGTTACAAGTCTACAAGATGGAGGGAAGGGTATGTGCAGGATCATCATGGAAAAAAAGGCCCTTAAGTGGCAAAAAAATAAAAAAAATCAGGGTTAGACAACTTGACATAAAAATTTGAATAAGTTGTCTATATTATTTTAAAAATATGTAAGAATAGAATCTGTAGAAAATTGAATGTAGTTTCTAAACTACTAGGTTTGTTTTTTTTAAATCTATTTGGTGAAAATTGAAATTTCAAGAGTACTTAAATTTTAGGAAAAAATAAGAAGTAGGTGTGTTTGACCACCCTAACCACAATAAAATGATATATTTTTTTTTATAATATTTTAGATATAATTAGAGGAATCATGTCCTAATGTGATGCATATTTTTTTGTAATTTTTTTCCAAGTAAATAATTAATTATGATTTTTTATTACAACTTTTAAAAAATATAAAAAACTTGTATGTCTAGCCACCTTAACTTGGTCAAAACTTCATGAAATTCAATTTTTCTTTTTTTAATCCTATAGTATGCTTAGCATTGAATGTGACACATGTTTTGGATTCAAAAAATGTGATACTGTTTGAAAGCTATAGATGTTTTTCAATCATTCTATCAATCAGGACTTTAGTCATAATTTGAATAGAAAATGAATAATAATTACTCATTAAATTCAAAGTAAAACATAATTTATATTGGTGGAAAGTTGAGAATCTACTTTTAAAACCCTTTTCATTTAATCAATTTTGGGTAAAAAAAAGTCGTTAGCCACATACCCATCATATTGCCACTTTTTGGCCCATCATGATCCTGCACATACTCAAAATTCATATACAATGATGCATTTTAATGTTTCAGGCACCATAGAAATACTCTACAATGTTTATGTTGAGTTTCCTTTAAATCCAAGAATTTGTAGCACATTGGTACAAATTATTTAATCCCACAGACGGTTTGCAACAAAGAAAAGTTATGAAAAGACAACCAAATTGGGAGAGGGAGACATGCTACCCATGCACCAAAAGCAATATATCACTCAAAGCATCTATTAAGAAATATGGGAGGTTGCTTGAATAAACATATTAAAATTTTCTAAGACCTCTTTAAATAATTACTCCTAAAGTCCAAATTTTCCAATATAGTTAGCTCCTAGGAATTTATATGGGCCAAGCACAAAAAGAAAGATTGTGGTTTGAGAACCAACCATAAAATGCCTTGATAGAGAAATGGATCAGTCTAAGGGTAATTTAAATCTCTTAAAACTAAGCATCGATTAAATAAATTAGAAAAATAATGACAGCTGGTTGAAGGCCCAACAGGGTATAACCAACTTCAAGACTTTTCTATGAACTATGAGGTTAAATAATTAAAAAATTTAGCTGTTGTCAAAGGAAGGAATTTACAAACAAGTTATATATGAAGCTATTCCAGGAAAAATTTGAATCATTCCAGATTCTACAACACTCTTGTTTTCCATTTCAGCTCAATATTTACAGGTAAATTTTGCTACAATAGCTTTCAAGACTATCCATTCATTTAAAGATAAAGGAAGAGATTTCTCAAGAAAAGAATTTGGAATAACTGAATAGCTGAGCTAAAAAAGATGTCTATTGAATTCTAGTTCTAGATCAAATTTCCAACTCTTCAAATATAGCTTCTAGCTCTTCTTAGCCCTAAATCTCTGTAAGAATCCCAAATCCTCCAAGAACAAAGCTTTTCAAACTTATAGGAAAAAAAATATTTTCAAGAACCAGAGAGAGGAAAATTCACGACAAGAATCCCGAATTAGTTTTTGCCTCTAACAAAAATAATCTCATTTCCCCCTCTTTTAGTTAACTCCTCTCCCTATATTAATTGACCTCCACTACTTTATTAATTATCTTCTTTTTCGAGAATTTCCTTCCACTTAAGTTTTCATTAATTTATCTTCTTTTAAAATTTAACCTTATCTTTATCTTACATACATTAGACCATTAATTTAATGATCTATTATTTCTTTTATATTTTTCATTGACCACAATTCACTCCACTTGTTTACTTCTATAGCTTATTTGCAAAACCACATCATTAAGATTATTTATTAAATATTTCATCAAACGATAAATTATTTCAACTTATTAGAATTTAAATAAATACCATAATATTTTAGTTTAATTTAATTCTATAATTTAACAAAGGCTTTTATCTTTATAACGTTAAATTAACGACATAATCAAACAAGACACTAATCACGAGCTTAACTCAAATAGACAAACCAAGCCTCATACGACAATCATGGTCAAAACGAAGCGCGGAGGGGCATTACACCATTGAAACTTCAACTAGCCTATATTAATCTCCCAACATCTTCCCCTCTTGTGATAATGTTTTAGAGGATGAAAGTGTAAGTGAGGAAGATATGTTGGTGTTGGATGATCAAACCTTTAAGGTCTATAACAACCCTCTCCATGATCATTCTCCTACCTATCCTATTTTGGAATACATTAGTGGAAAAAGGAATGAAATCATAAATGATCATGATAATCACATTTATTCTTCTCCTAGTATCTTTCATAGTTGTGAAGAAGATACTATGATGTTAGAAAATACAATTAATGAAAGTCATGAAAATATTAGTTGTCCCTCTTCACCTAGGGAAACCCTTAGTGACTAGGACAATTCAACCATTGATCATCTCCCTAATTGTGATGAAGTCATTTTGGAAGAACCAATCCTTGAATGTCAAGAACATTTGGTTTGTAGTTCTCCTAAAAACTCTCCTCCTAGGGAGGATATCATGACACAATAAAATGACAATAATAGTGATGTGATGTCCTTGGATTATGGTGAAAGAATGATACTAGATTTCCCTTTATTAGAAATGCATAAAATGAAGACCATTGAGGTTATGAATACACAAGTGTCTGTTAGACCCCCCTTGATTAATGGACCTCCTACATACCCTGTGGGACATCCTAAGAATCCTCTAATTCTTTATCCACCTTCACACAAACCACAAACTCAAAACAAACCCGAAATTACCCTTTACCCACCTAAGAATAATACCATTGCTCATACATATAACACTAGAAACAATTTGCAACCAAGACAAACACTCTCAACATCCTTTTCATTGCCTAATCCTATCTTGCCTAGTCCCCCTTGTTTTCTTGCACAAAGTGGAAAGGAGTATGATCTTATTGAACTACTTAAGAACACTCCTGCTAAGATATCATTGTGGGACCTTATTCAAGCCTCCCCCCACTATCATAATATGATTCAAGGTTCCTTGAAACAAGTTCCTATCCCTTCTAATGCACAACTAAATGACATAGCAACCCTAATTCAAGAAATAAAAGTTGACATTTTTTTCCACCAAAGTGAACTCCCCCCTTTGGAAGTGCACAAACAAAATGATTCTTTTATAATAATAGCTAAATACAATAGAATAGGTGTAATGCCCCGTTGCACGAACCCCAAAGGACAACTAAGACAACAAATACCACAAAATATTTTTTAAAATAGTTAACTTATATGAAAGGTACATTAAGTTCCACTACACAACAATCAATTAAATGTAAATTCTAGCTACCTATGTCCTCTGGGGTACACATAATGGCATTACGTAACCTAAACCCATAACAACGATAACAAACAAATTTCCAAATTGCATTGTAAATCATGACCAAGCATTCATTAACAAAACCATACATCCATCATAATTCTATCATTAAAGCATTCACATGTGATAACCCAATATAAACAAGATTAACTCAATTTCAATAACCATAACATATATTATAATCATGTGAATACAAGGAGCATATTTCCACAAATACAACACATCAAAATAACGACAACTATAATCACTAGCCACATAAGGAATACAATGGTACAATTATACATTAAATCAATTTCTATTACATTACATCGTTCAATCACATAAGTTTTCATCAATATTTCCCAACGCAACATGGGAGTAGTACATCAAATACATGAACATGACAGAAATATAGAATACACATTAGATTATATAGTGAACTCTTGAACACTCTTTGCATCGGTGTAACACTGCACTATACGTATGCTAATAGGGAACCCAACGGGGTGTGTAGCATGTTCCACCCGACCGCATGGACCTAAAGGCCCACCCCCCGTGCTAGGAGTAGACAAGAAAGACCCTCGATCCAAGATAGTCAAAAAGGACGACCACAAGATCAAACCACAAAAAATAACCAGAACATAATGATCAACAACATCAACGACTACAACAAGATGACTGCTTCTAGAGACATGCAAAGACAATGGAAAGGGGTACTATGGGAGAGTGTCATCACATGGCCCTATTATGGGTTATCCTGGCTGCCTCTCTACTGGCACCGACCCCCATCTATGGTTATCCTTGCTACCCCCCATTGGGCACCAACACCATAGGGTGACATGTGCAGAATTGCTAACCTATCGTGAGGATGAGGTAGCGACATTTTCAACCACAGTCTTCTCATCCCACCCTTATTCAATGAGATCACTAATGGTGTGGATGAGGTATCTGACTTATCTTTAATTATTGTTAACCTACCCAACCCACTAGTGTGTTTTATTAGGTTCTCATTTGTTTAACCAACTCGTTCATGGGTAATCCAAGCTGCCCCTTTGTACGTCGGCTCCCATAACGAGCCACTCTCCCTAAATGCCCGAAAACAAAGCTCACAACACCAAGGGTGTACCAAAACATGAATGCACCAAAAACCACGGCAACCCAGAATACAAGCGAGGCAAGAACCTTCTTGCACAAGATCATAACTCAAGACATAAAGAAACATGAAACAAGGTACACCCATATAAACACAAACAAACGATAACCAACAATCCACAAGGGACTATCCACATAAAATTCAACATACATCACTCTACCCCATATCCTCTAGAAGCCTAAAACCAACTACCAAATAAGAGCAACCAAAATGATGCGGGTTCTTGACATACACAAAAAATGACCAAGTATATAACCACCTCAACTAGAAAATAACAGGAGAGGGAATACAACCAACTAGAAAAATAATAGTCTCTGAGAACATTCTATACAGTTCAACTAAACACTATTTAAACATTCATTAGAAAATCTACTAATTTACCAACACATTCAAGTGATAAACTTTAACAATCATTTTATATCATCAATTTTGTTTTAATTGAAATTTCATAATAAAATAATGTATTTCTTTCCCTATTTTGTTTATTGAGGAAACTATAAACTAAATCTATAAATCATCTAGATACACATTTAATACACAAATCCCTCATAATAATATTAAATTTGACTATTCATATTTAAAACCAAATTGCTTTTAAATCAACTATGGTGCATATAAATTTCATCTTGATACTATTTTAAATAATTAAGAAACTAAAGAAAATCACATAATGTAAATGTTTGATAAGAATTCTAACACACAAGTTTTCTAATTTGACTTCACAATGTAATCATATATACTACTAGGTAAATAAATAATTATACAAATAGATACATAGCTATATGTGTGTGTATATATATATATAAAAGCATAAATATACATATTTATATATTTAATAATATGTGTAAACTAAATAATGATTTAATCTATCATCACTGCTGGAACAATAAAATACAATGCATTAAAATAACTACTATTCTAAGTCTTCACAACACACACACATATATAATAAGTAAAACATACAACAAAGATTTAATTGGTGCACCCTCCATTGGTTATGCACAACAGCATAACCAAACACATTATCACATAGGAAGCACCTTCCTCACAGCTAAAAGGGAACCCAAGGATGTTGATAAGAATAAGTATAAAAGTTACAAACAAAAAAACAAAAGAGCTTGAAAGGGAGTAATCCAAGAGTCCAACACACCAACAAGGACATTCCCCAAACAAAAAGATAGACAGAGAGGAGGGGCGCGGCCTCCACTGGGCTACGCATAGCAGTCAAGACCACCATATGCATAAACCCCAAATGAATAACCCAAGCTCATTCTATAGGTAAGAATTTGATTGCAGTCACACTTGAGAGGGACACCCCCTTACATGTTTCTCTATTTTGGATCCTACGCAATAATCATACCTATATTTTACAACATTACAAAGATTTGTTTCTTTGTTTGCAAACATATAAAATAGGTTTCAATAAGACAATTGACCCTACTATTCTTTAAAAAAAATAAACCCATGACTGGCAACCGATCATTCCAGATCAAAACTCAGTAAAGCCATAAGAGAATGACTGTGAAACAACAGGTAGATTGACTAGTAATTGGCAACATTAGTATGCCTATGCACATGCTGAGAGAGGGTCGATCTTAGTTAAATGCTCCCATTGGCTTAAAAAGAGTCAAGAGGAGTTACCCAACATTCAAGAACACAATGACTTATTATTTGGAGTTGAAACAAGAAGACTAGAGAATCAATCGACCTAACAAATATGCAAACTAAACTTGGCTAGAAAAGAAAATAACGACATTTCATGCTTACGAACATATACAGAGATTCAGAATTCACATAAGAAATCAATGACTAACCTGGAATTGGCTTGTGCAAATGGTGTTGACATATGCAAAGGCATCTCTTTCGCAGCCCTTTGAAAGTTCGTTCTTCTCCAAGACAATTTTTCAAAAATCCCCCAAATTCAAATTTGTATGCTCCTTTTACTAGAAAAGAAGAAGAATGATCAAGTTTTTGCAGAGCGGATTTTTTGTTCCCAAAACCCCCAAGATTAAAATTGAAAATAATAAAAAGAGTCCCCCATTCTCTCTTTTCTTCCCATTTTTAAATTAAGGAAATTGCTTATCCTTTCAAAGATAAAAATCAAATAAAAAAATGTGAAAATCCACAAAGCAACAAGTTGCCTTAATTTTTCTAGTTCAAAACAATGCATGCCCATGCATGAAAAATCTTTCCCATAAAAAAATCCTTTTCACTAACTTTTAAATTACCATTTTGCATTTTAATTTTCTTATCTTTAAATTTTCATTTTAAATTCCAAATAAGTAACTTATTAAAAATAACATTATCCTAAGCAATAAAAATTAAAATAACTTTATGAATAATAATTGTAATCTTCCTTTTATTTAAATCTAAAAATTAACATTATTAATAAATGGTACAATAATTCCATTAAACATTATTAAAATAATCCTCATTAACCAAAGTACATTAATTTATATTATCTAATCATTAAATTCACCAATTAATCTAATAACTAATTAGCAAAATTCTTTTACTAAATTAAAAGATCAAATTTAATAATTTAATTTGAAACATTAAAAAAACCAACATACTACTCATAAACATTGTAACTAAACCAAATACTTGAGTGACGATAAACTTAACACTCCAAGAACAACAACTATAACATTAACTTAAACAATGTTAATTAAACGATTAAAAACAAACAACACCAAATGGGATGATACCATAACAGTGACGGGTTTATAGACGAATGACACCATTAGACACAACGATGGGGTGACGAACTGGGATGGGGACTAAATATTGTCAACTCCATTTTCAACTTCATACCCGTTGGGATTGTGGGACACGCTCAGACTTGACAATGTTAGTGGATTCAATGTCCAATACCTACATCCTGCATCAAACCAATGTCAAATAACATATAAATCTCTAGTTGCAAGCACACTGTGAAAGGTAGTCGTGGCAAAGTAGGGCACTCGCAAATGAGTGATGCTACACTGCCCTTTCACCAAGACTCAAATAAAAACACACCATCATGAATATCCAACAATAAGCATTAAGCTATAACCTCACAACATAGTATTGCATAAGAATAATAACATAACCAGATAGAACGAACACTACATATCATTATGTCATCAATCATCATAAAGCAGTATCATGAACATCCAAACAACTAAACTAAAAATCCACACAAGTTCAACTGGTGAAACAATCACCATCCAAGTCTCAAGTCCACAGTACAACATAACAAAGTATTAGATAAGTAACAACTACATAGGGGTATTACAACAGGAATAAAGAGAACCCTTGTCGACAATGGCTTTACTCTTAATGTGTGTAGTGTAAACCTTTTGGATAGGCTTGGTGTGGATAAATAAAAAATTCAACTTGATTCTTTATCTATTAAGGGATTTGACAATGTACGAAAACAACCACTTAGTGTGATCACTTTTCCTTTTACAACTAGAAATGCCACATTAGAGACACCGATCCATGTTATGCCTCATGATCTTTCATATAATCTCCTTTTAGGCAAACTGTGGATTCATGCAATGAATGGGGTGCCTTCCACTCTTCATTGGATGATGAAGTATATTTACAACAACAAAGTTTACAAACTTGAATTTGACCCTGACCCAAACAGTTGTTTGAACATTAAGAAAAACAAAGAGAATCGTTTGAAAACATTAACACCAACTACATAAGTGGAACAAGTGCAATATAAATACAAAGAAAAATGTATTGAGAAAATCATGAAGCTATTAGAAGATGATTGGGGTTCCTTAGGCTTCGAACCAATATTCATGGGAGAATACGAGATCATAAAGAAAGAATTTGAAAAGGGAAAAGAAAAATAAGTAATGTCAACACAAAATTTGGAAGACCCTTCGAAAGAATCCACCTCAACCACTTTAGAAAATGAAACCAATTATACAATAAACTTTGATGAAATTAACTATGAGCAACCACTAAATCCAAAAGAGATGAAAAAAATTTATGGAAGAGGTTATGAACTCGTGAAACAACTGGGATATAGTGGAAAAGGATGTGGTGCTAAATAACAAGGTATATGTGTCTCTATTGAGCCTAACATGTGAGAAAAAAATTGTGGTCTTGGTTATTGTCCTTTGATAGAAATAAAACCAACAAGCAAGCCTTCACTCAATATCAACACTCTAACAAAAGATTCCTCTAAGCCAACTTTAACATTAGTGCATCCTGAACCAATCAACAATAGTGGTCTTGACTTTTATCCTTTGCAAGAACTGAAACAAACAAACAAATCTTCGCTTAATGTCAATGTCATCACACAAAACACTAATGGTTTAAATTTGTTAGATTTTACACCCTCCTGTAAAGGAGAGAACAAAATATCACAATCTAAAGAGTCTTGTGTAAGTATGACACCTTGTACTAAGCAAGAGATATCTTTGTCACAAAATAAAGGAACATCTTTTGATCAAGAGAGTATCTTGACCAGAGTCCTCTAAGATTGTTTGATATCTCTCCCTCCAAGAACATGAATGAAATTTTACTAAAAGAATTCATTTTCTGCATATCATAGAGTTCATGGTCATTCTACTAATGAATGTAAGGCTTTGAGTAATCAAATTCAACATCTCAAGGAGTGTGGTGCTCTTCCCTATGTTGAAGCACCTAATTCCTCTAACTGATACTTACTTTCATCCTATTCAGCTCATCCTTGTCCTGCACTAAGTGGTGGCAAGGGGTTAGATAGATTTGTCCTCATATGTCACTCGTCGTTATCTCTTTTGGCTATTTGATCACTTTTCATGTACATATAAGAGCAATCTTGCAATGTGGATGATATGCCTTAAGTTGGTTTGCATGTGACATTCTTATTCATGATATAAATCTATTAAAAAACATATGACTTGGCATAGGGATTTTTGAATAACCTCTCATGTCTTCTTCTACTTTAAAGCAATTGTTCACAGCAATGGTGTTAGAAACCACTTTAAAGTGGGGGCATACATCGACACTCACATTTCATTGTGCAATTTTCTTCGTACGATGCGTCATTTTTCTTGGTGGTGTCATTGAGTTTGTTTTCCTTTGCAACTATGATATTTCTTTGACTTTTCCTCTCTTGGAGACATTAGGCATGATGTTCCCTAAGAAGAGACCTTGCATGAACTAAGCAAAATCCCTTTGAACATACCTTACACTATTTCACATTCACAACAATCATTATATGGACACCTTGGATAATACACTTTGCATGCCTATAGAGCCATCTTGTTTATTCATGAGTTCCAATTGTACAAATTTTTGCATGCCTCATGAAGCTTGAAGTTCATTGTTTGTTCATGAGCTCCAAGCATGCAGATTTTTTCTTCTCTCATGAAGCTCAAAGTTTACTATTGTGTGGCACCTTATCAAAGTTATCAAGATGTATAACTTTGGTATGGTTTGTGGGAAGCCAATCCAAGGTATGACTTTCCCTTAGCCACCCATGTGTGTGTGTGTGCACATATTGATCGTATGTGTCTCACCTTCTTGGATTACTCAACCAGCGGATAGCCTAAAGTTTCGTTGCCTCAAAATGAGCATGCATTTTTTGGACAAACAAATTAAATCTGATCTACATCATGTTGGACAAATGATTGAGGCTTGATCCATCTTTTCTTATTTTTGCATGTTTTTATTTTTATTTATTAGTTATTGACATTGCATGTTTGTGTATCTTGATGTTGCATATCATGCACCTTGTGTGTGTCCTTTTTGTGCTTGTGTTGGCTTGAAGTAGGATATTGGATCCTATGGGCCTTATCGCCTCCTTGATCTTTGTTATCCTAGACCATCCACATCGATACATTTGGACCCCTCTTGAATGTCTACTTTAGTGTGAGTTTGAAGCAAGTTCATCCTCTCACTAAAGCGAGGGATAAATGTGGTAATGGAAAAAGTATGCATTTTCCTTGCTTAATTGAAGGATAATTAATGATAAATTGGACTTGATATCACCTTGATCTAGTGTTGTAATGTGTTTTACACATTCACATTGGGTCTTGGGCTCTTTTTAACCTAAATAAACCTAAATTTTCTTTAATTTAGTATTGTAAAGTGTATTTATTTATACCTTCACATTAAATTTAGTAGGCTTGTAAATTAAGTGCACCTAATCTAGTGATGTAATGTGTTCTACACATTCACTTTGTATTTAGGGCCCTTTTTAGCTAAATAGACCTATTTTTTTCCTTAATTTAGTGTTTTTACAAAGTGTATTTATTTACACTTTCACATTGGATTTTTGTCCCTACTATATTTATGACCTTAATATCATCATTAATGGACCCCTATGACCTCGTATTATGCATCCCAAGGCATATTTTAATAAAAAACCAGACAAGATCAACAAATAAGCTTAATTTTCACACTCCCTAACACTTTAGCAATCAAAATAGGCCCCGTGGGACCCATTCTCTACTTTGGTCGAATGAGTCCCATCCAGGTGGGACCCATTCTCCCAGCTTGGTGAATGAGTCCCATTTGGCCTATTTTCAAGGTTTTGAGCACAAAAAATTAGGTTTTAAGTTCAAATCTTATGTATGTTGGCCTTTGGGATCTAATACATGGGATATTAAATGGATTTCCTATATAAATGAGCTTTCAAATCATTATTTCATCAAGTCTACATGTTATCATGTCAAACATTCAAGAGCTAAGCATTCCAAGACTTCACAAAATCATCAAGACAAGATTCAAGATCATTTCTAAGGAATTCAAGAGAAGAATTCTTAATCAATTGTTGTAGAATTTTAAGATCCATCATCATGTCAAAGGTTATCAAGCATCAAGCATGTAATTGATCTAATGTTGTGATGTAGCATTAAAGATCCAAGATCAGACATTGTTCTACTCCTATTGTAAAGATAAAGATCTACATCCTTCATGGCCATTTCATGTTGAGTTGCAGATTTACTAGACATCATTTACAAGGAATCATTCAAGGTATTATTGTCCATGATGTTAGAACACAATGATCTATTGAGAGGGGGTTGAATCAATATATATTAAAATTTTTAGTTCTTCAACATTTTTGTAGGTTCAACCTTAACTTCAAATATGCATATTGAAATACTAATAGATATAATAGCCACAAGCACAAAATATATCAACACATAACATAGTATGTACATAGAAAACCCAAGATTGGAAAAACCATGGTGAGAAATGTGATGTAGAGCTAGGAGGATCGCAATTCAACTCAACCAATCATTCAAAGCAATGACACAAAATTCTTGCTCTTAGGAATTCTTGGCTTACTTTGCAATAACACAATTGAGAAATCATCAAAAATGAAAAAAATACAACAAAATTGATTCTCTTGACAACTTTCATAGATTGATTCATCTCAAATGATGACTAAGTGCATTCTAGATCATATTGGAAACATTGTCATGGCAACCCACAATTTAATGCAATAAAATTTCATTAATAACTTTAAAAAAATAAAAATAAAAAAATCCAATCACTCAAATTAGATTGAATACAAAATAATTATAAACTTTTCGTCGAATTTTTATGAAGATCCAATGATGTAAAAGAAAGTTATTGTATTTTTCCCAAAACTGCAAAGCCTAGGTAGGGTTCAAACTTGCCCTCACAAAAATGGTCATAACTTATTCAAATATTAATGAAATTTTATGAGACTTGAATAAAATGAAAGTAGATTCAAATGGAAAAAAAAATAAAAAAAATTTAGATCCAAAATATAGATTTTAAAATCTGTACCATCACATGTTTTAGACTACAAATTTTGCACAATATTGTTAGAATAGGGCAGTCTTACCAAAATAGTCATATCTCCCACAAAACTCAATAAAATTCAATGAGACAAAAGCATTGTAAACTAGAAAAAAATATATTTCCATCCATAAATGATACTCCATGATATGAGTCTATACCAGACTGTACAATGCACAACTTCAGCTCGAAAACAATGTAAGAATAAAAAAATGCACATAAAATTTAAGGTTTCCATTCATCAAACTTCAAAAATAATGCCTCCAACCCCCAATTAGAGTTTTGGAGGGTGTATTTATACATTTCCAACCAGAACCAACTATTTTCAACCACCTTTTGATTAGTTTATTGACAAAAAAACCTTAATGACACTTTTTGACAAGTTGCTTGACAACTTTCTTGAGCAACTTTTACAACTTTTACAATATGGAACAACTTTAAACATTATTTGACAAATGACTTAAAATATGACTCCCTAAGAATCAAAAACCTCTAAAATGGTTCGATAAACCTTATTATAGGACTCAATATACAAAATAGAGAAATTATTTACAAATGGCCTCATGGAGGCAAGAAATCAAACAGGTGCTCCTACACCAAAATGCTGCTAGGATCTACTATCCTAATCTAGCCTCACAAGCTTCAAAGTTTAGTTACAATGTTTAGGGCTACAAACCAAGGAAGCAAAAACTCCTTGTTTAGAAGCTACAACTTCAAGGATGCTACTCCACCCTATTATGAGCTACAACTCAGTGCAAAATGGAGGGTACAACCTCGTACAAAGTTTTGCAATATACTATGCATAAAATGGTTCTACAAAACCTGAGATGTATCAATACAACACATAAGCTCTTTCTCTCTCTCTTAGTTCTCCCTTACTCCACTATAACCAACTACATGAATTTTCAAATTTTTCTTTCTATTATAGTTCACCTTCCTCTACATTCAGACACTCTCTTCATTCTCCATATCTCAATAATTCCCCTCATTCAATTCATATACATTGGAATCATTGTTAGGGTTTTTCACCTACTTCCATAATTGTCAGAGCATCGTGCCCAACACATATTGTCCAACTCGTTAGAAATCACCATACCTCTACATCGAGTTGCACAACATTTTATTTTGTAACAAAAAATTGGCTAAGAATAACATTCTGTCATACCCTATAATCTGATATGCATTTAATGCATTCTTGCAATCATTCAATCTGATTCAATCTTTAAATATTTTGCAAACTGTGCCATCACTTAATAGACTAAATCTTCATTTACATGGTCACTGAGATAGTTGGACAAATTAATTCTTTCTCTTGTGTCAATTTTGAGACCAAACCCTCGTTTACACTTGACATAGTCATTTTAGATCTTTGTATTTGAACTCTGGTCATCGATCAACACCTTCGTGCCTTGATCTTGTGATCAACATTCACTATTGTTTCTTTAAACCCTAACCATTGGATAATCAGTCACTTAAACCACCGTCATCAATCTATCATATCGTCTAGTCATTGGGACTTCATTCAAACTCCCACCGATACAAGTAGGTCACATCGATATGCTTGCCATGTTATCTAACTGGGCCAACAACCTACATGACATCGCCATGTCATTCACAACATCGATGAAAAATGACATATCGATCAATCATTCATTGCCATCTGTTAACTATCGTAACACTCAGGTCCCACAGTTGACATCATACTCCTATCCCATTTCTCAAGTGGTCCCCAACATCCACACAACATCCATGTCACTGTCCTATAGTTGACATCACTATCCACGCAGATAAGGTCCCACAAAGACATGCATCCACCGCTTGTGAAATTCTAGAGCATCAAAGGGGAATCTACAATATTCTCAACAAGTCTCCTAGAAAATACTTAAATATTAACTCCTTTCAAAATGGTTGTCACTTCGATGAAAATAACAACACGCAATGCATCATTCCAATGTGGGGTCCACATGTTGTCGTCACATTTCCATGCCATCGCCATGTCACAGATTAAACCCATCATGCCATGTCTTTGCATCATCATTAAGGCTGGGCCCCACATGGAGTGCTTCCTTACTCCTTATCGCTCCATCGCTTAGTCACCAAGTTGGGAAGTTTCAAAACTTGAGAACCCTGCGACAATGTTAGTAAAACTTAGAACCCCACAATACCATTCACTTTCCCTGACAACAAGGAGATTGCTAAGTCAGAAGGTTTCTAAACTTTAGAGCCCCGCAACATAGATTAGAAAATCTTGGAACTTTGTGACTCTATTCATTTTCATCATCCTTATCACTCCATTAGCTAAGTTTCCAAGTCAGGAGGTTAAGAAATTTGAGAACCATGTGAAATAGGTTAGGAAAACTTGGAACTCTACAACTCCTTACAACTTTGGCCTTAGATTGAGAGCATGAACCAATGAATGAGGACATTTTCATTGACATCATGACCTACCCAATACTTGTCTAAAAAGCTCTCAAGAAACCCAGTCAATATGCCAACAATCTCCCTTAAATGATTTTCACTTTTGACATCAATGGAAACAATATTCCAACAATCTCCCCCTTTGGAATTGATGGAAAAACTCTAACTATTCAATCAGGCACCACTGAAACTTAGTGCCAATTTGATTAACACACTGTAACACTACAACTTCCCCTGTGACATACATCTAATCTCATCTGTTGAGCAACACATTTCTCCCCCTTTGAAATCAATGGCAAAGGGTACACTCCTCTTGAAGAAAGGATTCAATTTTTAATGCTACAACCATCAAGTCATTAGAAATGCTCCAATTTTGAATTTTGCAATTTTCATGACTTGATCACATTAGTCTTAACTAAAGTTGAATAACTGATCAATGAAGCTCCCCCTAGATACATGCCCTATCACTAGAGATTAGTGATATGAAGTGGGACAAACTACTCCTAGCTTCTGCCTTAAGTATTCAAAATGCTCTATAGGAAGGGGTTTTGTAAATATATCAGCCACTTGTTCCTTGGTGGGAATATACTCTATGCTAACTTCTTTATCTGTAACTTTTTCTTTAATGAAGTGATACTTGATTGATATATGCTTTGTTCTGGAGTGCATCACTAGATTCTTTGAGATATTAATGGCAGTTGAATTCTCACAAAGAATCAAAATGGTCTCATTGTACTCTACCTTGAAGTCCTTTAAATTTTGCTTCATCCGTAATACTAGAGTGCAATAAGCTACTGCTACAACATATTTTGCTTCTGCAGTAGAAAGAGTAATAGACTCTTGCTTTTTGCTCATCCAGGAAACCAATTTGTTCCCCAAGAAGAATGTGCCTCCACTGGTACTCTTTCTATCATCCACACTACCTTCCCAATCTGCATCTGTATATGCTATTAATGTGAAATATTTGCATTTGGAATACCATAAACCATAGTGAACAATAAATTTGATGTATCTAAAGATTCTCTTTACTACATTGACATGTGATTCTTTTGGTTCTTCCTAAAATTGAGCTACCATACAAACTGCTTACATTATATCAGGCCTTGATGCAATTAGATATAGTAGAATTCCAATCATTGATCTATACAAAGTCTAATTTGCATCAGGTGACTCATCTAATTTACTCAACTTGTAGCTAGTAATAATGGGATTACTGATTGGTTTATAATCATCCATGCAAAAAATTTTAAGCATTTATTTAGCATACTTGGTTTGTAATATAAAAATACCTTTATCAGTTTGCATAATTTGTAAACCAAGAAAAAATCTGAGTTCTCCTAACATGGACATTTCAAACTCATCTTGCATGTTTGTGGAAAATATTTTGCACATTACATCACTGCTACCACCAAATATAATATCATCTACATAAACTACAACAATGATCATTTTCTTACCCTTAGATTTGAGATACAAATTGCTATCAACACAACCTTTCTTGAATCCTTGTTGTTGTAGATATTGATCTAATCTTGAATACCAAGCCCTTTGTGCTTGCTTCAAACCATATAATGCTTTCCTCAATTTCCAGACATAATCATCATCCTCTGATAGCTGAAAACCTTCTGGCTACTCAATATATACTTCCTCTTCAAGGTTTCCATTTAAAAATGTAGATTTGACATCCATTTGATATACTTTAAAACCTTTATACACAGAAAATGCAATAAACATTCTAATAGCTTCTAATCGTGCAACTAGAGCAAGCGTTTCTTCAAAATCAATTCCTTCTAATTGTGCATATCCTTTGCACACTAATCTTGCTTTGTTTCTCACCACAACTCCATCTTCATTTAGCTTGTTTATGAATACCCATTTTGTGCCAATTATATTCTTGCCTGATGGTCTAGGAACCAATTCCCATGTTTTGTTCTTTTCAATTTGATTGAGTTCCTCTTCCATTTCTCTTAACCAACTTTCATCCTTACTAGCTTCATCAAAACTTGTTGGTTTAATTTGAGACAAGAGAGAAAAGTTTACTTGTTCCTTGTCCTTTGCAAGTCTCCTTCTATTCTACACTCCTGCATTCTTGTCATCGATTATTTGATCTACAAGATGATCTTTTTGCACATATTTTGTAGGAGCACGCTCAACCTCTTTCTCATTCTCTTCTTTTTGTTCCTCATCTTCAACTTGTGCACTTATGTCATCTTCATCTGATTCACTTTCAAGATTGTTTCTACTAGGCTGACCCTAATTTGCACTTTCATCAACCCTGACATGTACACCCTCTATAATTCTATTCAATCTTTTATTATAACACTTACAAGCTTTTCCTTTGTTGTAATACCCCAAGAATATCCCCTCATCACATCTTGACTCAAAAATTACTAAGTTGTCATCTTCTCTTTTAATATAGCACTTATTGCCAAATACCTTGAAAAGCTTGACTGATGCAGGCCAACCAAACCATAATTCATAAGGCATTCTACCACTGTGAGATCTTATAAGTGCTTTTTTCTAAATGTATACAATAGGTTGTACTGCTTTTTTCCAAAATGTATCTTCCAAGTTTTCCTCATTCAACATAGCCTTGGCCATCTCCTTCACAATTTTGTTTCTTCTCTTTACCACACCATTTTGCTATGGTGTTCTTGGGGCTGAATACTGGCACTTGATTCCATGATCTTCACAATATTCCATGAATTCTCTTGATATGAATTCTCCACCTCTATCTAACTTGAGACATTTGATTCTTCTCCCAGACATATTTTCTACTACCTTCTTATAACTTTTAAATGCTTAAAAATCCTTAGCCTTCTCCCTCAAAAATGTAACATATGTCATTTTAGTATAGTCATCAATCAACAACATGAAATATATTTCTCTTTGAAATGCTCTTGTCCTCATTGGACCACATAGATCAATATGGATTAATTCCAAGAATTTTGTAGTATAGTAATCCTTTGTGGGAAATTTAGAATTTGTTTGCTTTCCTTGCTAACAACCTTGATAGATGATGTTATCAGGATTTGCAATCTTAGGCATGTTTCTAACTAGGCCTTTTGAACTTATTTTCACCATGTTGTCAAAATTTACATGTCCTAGTCTTCTATGCCACAACCAACTTTCATCTGCTTGACTAATTAGACATGTTTGGCCTTCCACTTCACATAGATTGTAGAGATTACTATTAGTCCTTATCCCTTGAGCAATTGTTTTACCATTCAATCTTATCTTGCAACATTCAAAATCAAATACAACTTTGTATCCATTATCACACATCTAGTTGACACTAAGAAGATTGTGTTTTAGACCTTCCACATAGAGAAAATCTTTAGTTTTGATCTTTCTGTTTATGCTCAGAATTCCTTTACCTCAAATCTTGACAACAATATTATCACCTAGACTTACTAAACCTCCTTTTTTTAATTTCAAGATTAATGAATTTCTTTTTATCTCCAGTCATGTGCTTGGAGTAGCCACTATCAACAATCCATAGATCTTGTTCCTTTGCATGTAAAGACGTTTCAGAAATCATAGACCAAGTGACACAAGATGCTTGCTCTTTCTCCTTCCATATCTTCTTGGGATTCTTCTTAGTTTTATTTTCTTCTATCTCAGAAGTCTTATTTCCTTTCTATTTATTAGAAGGTGAGGATTTCTTCTCAGATTTCACACTTGGTTTTGTAAGTCTTGCTTTACAGTTTCTAGCTATATGACCAAAGTTGTTACAGGTACAACAATACACATTGAAATACAATGAGTACCTGGTCATGTAGTTTTTTTCAATTGGATGAGGTGATCTTTATCTAGGCCTCCTTGGATAGTGTACTCTTGTGAATCCATCATTGTCTACTCTTTTTACATTCTGCAACTTCTTTTGTTGATCAGGAACTGTCTAGTTGTCCTCCTTGACTTCGACAGGTTTCTTTTCTTTATCAAATTTTTGTTCATCTTTAGATGCTTCCTCCTTGTCAAATTTTTCTTCCCTTGGGAATAATTTTTCTCTTGCTCTAAATCTTTTATAAAGTTTTACAGAGACATCCATAAATAGATTCTTCCCTTTTTCCAAACCTAAACCAAATTTCTCTTTATTTCTAGGCTTTTGTATACTTATCAATTCATTCATAATATTTGTACCACCTTTCACCTTTAGTCCATTTCTGATATGCTCATTGGTCTTCTCCAATTCTTTTCTTAAGGAAACTATTTTTTCCTCGAGTTTTGAGCATCTATCTATCTTATATTGCAATTTAGATTTCAGGACATCCTCAATTCTTTTAAGCTCTTCTACATGAACTTTCATTCCTACTAACACCTTATTGGACTCTTCAAGTTCTTGTGTTAATCTGCTAGTCTCCTTTTGAGCATTCCTTTTTAGCTTCTTATTTTTTCTCTTAAGATCATCACATTTGTCTCTTAGTTCATCAAGATCTTCAAGAGCACTAATTAGTTCTCCTTCAAGATCAACAACTTCCTCCTCTTCTCCTTCATATGAGCTCTCAATTTGTGCATCTTCCTAATCCTTAGTTTCTTTATCCACGAATAAAAATTATCTTCTATCATCTCTCATTACAAGGGAATGGCCTTGATCCTCTTTTGAACAATCACTAGCGTAAAAAATTCCACTTTCTTCATTGATGTACAAGCTCTTCTTCTTCTTTCCAAAGTTCTTTCTTTTAGGGTAGAGTTCTTTCTTCATTCTACTATCAAATTCTTGTTTGGAACTTTCTTCTTTACCATATGGACACTTTGAAGCAAAATGACCTATTCTACCATAGTTAAAACACTTAGGAGGGAGCATACCTTTATACTTTTCAGATCCTCTTCTTAGCCTTCTTATGAAATTTTCTTCTTCCTCATCAGTTTCTTCATAATCAGATGTAATGACAACTTTTTCTTTCTTATCAGCTTCATCTTTGTCTTTCTTGACAACCTTAAATGCAGCTTCTCTCCTGGATGATTCAACACTTGGCATTCTCATCTCATATGTACTAATTATTTCATGCACCTCATCAAGAGTAAGTTTATCAATTTCTCTTCCCTATTCAATAACATAAATCTTGGCATCATATTTAGTTGTCATGGA
>VDFB02137200.1:0-13344 GCA_007258455.2 Sequoia sempervirens | reverse complement strand
CTTTTGGATACAGGTGCAACCCATAACTTTATTGATTCATGCAAGCAGGAGAAAAGGGGTATCTAAACCGAGTTCATAATTCAGTGAAGGTCATGGAGGATGGCACACTTCAATCATGGTAGAGGATGATTCCGGATTTGCCAATGAAACTCAACAATTTTGAGTTTAAGGCAGATTTTTATGTTGTGAACATGGGAGGTACAGATATAGTTCTCGGCATGAAGTGGCTTCATGCAATAGGAGAGTTCACACTTAATTTATGTGACATGGAGATGGAATTTAAAGTTGATGGCACAAATCATGTTCTCAAAGCCATCAAGGACAACAATGTAAAAGAAATTTCACTCAGGAGAATGAAACGTTTGATTCGGCATGACATGGTGGATTGGGCAGCAGAGTGCAAGGTAATGCCTTCACAAAAGGAGCAGCAAGATTCTTCTTATCATCCAGATGTTTAGGCACTTCGAATCAAACATGCAAAGGTTTTCAGTGCTATACCACCAGGTAGACCTCCTGATAGAGGTATTGAGCATATTGTAGAATTGGAGGAGGGCACAAAACCTATCATGATCACTCCTTACCGGCACCCCAAACATTTAAAAGATGAAATTGAAAAAACTATTAAGGAACTTTTAGCTATGGGGCACATTAGGCCGAGTAAGTCACCCTTTGCTTCATCAATTGTTTTGGTGAAGAAAAAGGATGGTACACTTAGGATGTGTATTGACTACAGGATGCTCAACAAGAAGACTATTAAGAACAGGTATCCCATACCACGGATTGACGAGTTAATAGATGAGCTACATGGAGCTTGCTATTTCTCGAAGATTGATTTGAGGACTGGGTACCATCAGATCAGAGTCCAAGAGAAGGATATTGAGAAAACCGCATTTCGATGCCATTGTGGACATTATGACTTCTTGGTTATGCCATTCGGTTTAACCAACGCTCTAGCCACATTTCAGTCCACAATGAACAGGGTTTTCCATCCTCACTTGAGGAAATTTGTTTTGGTGTTCTTCGACAACATACTGGTTTACAACAGGTCTTGGGAGGAACACATAGTTCACTTGGATGCAGTATTGAGCATATTGGATAGGGAGTCCTTGTACGCCAAGGAATCCAAGTGTGCACTGGGATTGGGAGAACTTTTATATCTGGGTCACATCATCAGCAGTGAGGGAGTCAGTATGGATCCAAAGAAAGTTCGTGCTATCATTGATTGGCCTACACCTGAGACATTGACACAACTTAGGGGGTTTGTAGGTCTATGCGCTTTCTACCATCGGTTCGTTAGTGGATTCTCGCATCATGCAGCGCCACTGACAGATTTGACTAAGAAGGGAGCTTTTGTGTGGGCATCTTTAGCACAGGCGTGCTTTGAGAAGTTTAAACTTCTCATGACTACATGTCCAGTTTTGGCATTACCAGACTTCACCAAGCCGTTTGAGCAACATTGTGATGCCGGCGGTGAGGGTATTGGGGCAGTCATCATGCAGGACCGACACCCTATAGCTTTCGAGAGTAGGAAGCTGAGAGGTCCTGAGAGGAGCTTTAGCATTTATGATAAGGAAATGTTGGCCATCATGCATGCCATGGCCAAGTTCAGGCAGTATTTGTTTGGTAGTAAATTCTGTGTTAAAACCGATCACAATAGTCTGGAACATTTCCTAGGACAGCGAGATTTGAATGAAAGACAACAAAAATGGGTCAGGAAACTTCAGTCCTATGATTTTGACATCTCCTATGTCAAGGGTACACAAAATGTGGTTGCTGACGCATTATCTCGCCACCCACACTTGAGCTCCATTACAGAGATTGTAGAGGATTGGAGACACATGATAGTTGCGGAGTATGCTAAGAACCCGTGGGCTTCTAGCATAGTGGATGAGATAGTACAGGATGGCAGATATTCACTTGTAGATGATCTTATCATTTACAAAGGGAGGATATTTCTAGTCCCAGGTTCTGAGATGAGGGACAGGGTATTGAGATCATTTCACGATTCACCTATGGCAGGACATCCCGGTTACTTTAAGACCTACAGGCAGGTACGGGAGAGATTCTCTTGGAAAGGTCTCAAGTCATTTGTTCTTCAGTATGTCAGGGAATGCCTTGTTTGTCAGCAGAACAAGCAAGAACATACATACCCTGCAGGATTACTTCAGCCGCTTCCTATTCCTGAGAGGAAGTGGGAATGCTTGTCGATGGACTTCATTACGGGCTTGCCGAAAGCTCAAGGGAAGGACAACATTTTTGTGGTAGTAGATAGATTGACGAAGTATGCTCATTTCTTCCCAATCACTACTACTCACACAGCTACATAGGTGCAGACTTGTTTTTCCGAGAGGTATTCAGGTTGCACGGTTTGCCTTTGATTATAGTCAGTGACAGGGACAACAAGTTTATGAGTAACTTCTGGCAGGAGTTATTCAAACTTTGCAGGACAGAACTCACTCCGAGCACCAGCTAACACCCACAGACAAATGGGTAGACTGAGATAGTCAACAAATGGGTGGAGGGATACTTGAGGAACTACAGTTCAGGACAACAGAAGGCATGGGTGAAGTGGTTATACCTTTGTGAGTATTGTTACAATACCACTTATCACATGAGTATTCAGATGACACCATACTGAGCATTATATGGATATGATGCTTTGAGTTTTCTAGATTTGTTGCTGAGTGACAACAGAGTACCTAGTGCTGGGGATCTATTACAGGAGAACCAGGACATTATGAGAGCACTCAGGGAGAACATTCAAAAAGCTCAAAATCAACAAAAGTAATATGTTGATCAGAGGCAAGTGGAGTGATCTTTCTAGATTGATGATTTGGTGTATTTGATGCTACAGCCTTATAGGCAGTCCACCCTTCGTATGAAGGGCGCTGAGAAACTTAAGCCACGATACTATGGACCATTCAGAGTTGTCAGATGTGTCAGTGAAGTGGCTTATGAGTTAGATCTATTGGTGAACAGTAAGGCTCACAACGTGTTCCACGTGTCGTGCCTCAAAAAGGCGTTGGGACAACAAGTGACTCCTACAGATTTACCACCCCTGGATGATGAGGGGAAGTTGATTTTGATACCTCAGGCCATTCTGGATTCCAGAGAGCATCATCTTCGAAGGCGGGTTATTAGGGAATATCTGGTAAAGTGGAAAGATCTATCGGCAGAGGATGCAACTTGGGAGGGTGACAGTATTTTACAGCATCCAAGTTTGAGTTTGCTTGTGGACAAGCAAATTCGGGGAGGGCGGACTGTGATGTCCCCGCTCTAGTCAGTTCTCAGGTACAGTTGAGTTAGCCTATCTCTTGGACCCTTGTAGGCTAACAGGTTGTGTTTAGAGGGTCAATGACATTATCTGGAGGAGTTTTGTCGTTCTCAGTTTAGAGTTCAGTGGTTGGCTCAGAGCAGGCCTTTGCAGTTCAGGGGTTGACAGCTTCTGACGGCACAAAATTATATGGAGTTTTGAGAGCGTTATGATTATTTAAGTGATTTAAGTTAATTATTAACTAACACTTTATTATAAAGTGAAATTGACTTTATACTTTTTACATCACTTAAATATTTTATGAAAAGTGATTTAAAATTAAATCACTTAATCTTCAAAGTGGGCGCCCAAAATATTTAAGTCAAACTATTGAAAGTGACTTAAATATATTCTAAAAGATTTAAATGATGAAAAGTGGCGTCATCTTCTTGAAATGCGTGCCCCTTGAGGATATAAGCATTTTTGGCAAATCAAACTCTATTCTTGATCATTTGACTTTGCCAATTGGGTTTTCTTTTGTGCTACTCTCTGTGACCAAGGTTTGAGCAATTTCTTCCATTGGAGAACGAGATCTTCTTCAGTGTTGAGCATTTTTGAGACTGTGAGAGACCAGTTGAATTAGTGCATTTGTGAGAGCTTCATTCAGAGGTTCTATTGAGCTAAATCTGTGTTTCTGTTGAGTTTCCTTATTAGTTCAGGAGGGTTTGAGAGATGGCGTCCTTCCTTCAACTGGCAGACACTCTACTTCATGGCCGTACCTTCTGAGTTGAGGATTTTGGCTGATTTCTTGAAGTGCGTGGCTCTTTGTGCAAGGGCATTTGGATTTTCTAGGAGAAACGCCTTTCCTTTTGAGGGTTTCTCTTCTGCTTCTTTGGCGTCTGGCTTATATCTACCATCTGCCTCAGTTTCTAGGCTGGACATTGCATTTTGTAGCTTCCTACACTGGATTTTGTCAGTTTTCACCATTTTGGCTGGCAAACTGGACTTATTTTCTTAAATAAATAATCTGGAAGCTTTCGGGTACGTTTATCATTTGTGATCTATTTGTTTTAGTTAAATAATACCTTCTGCACTTCCATTCTATAGAAAATAGCTCAGATTTACATTTTATAAGCATTTTATGCTGTACGCCCTTTCTCTTCTGTTTAGTAAATTTCTCTAAAAAAACAAAAAAACACAAATAAGATAAGAAAAATACAGGGGTTTGAGTTGTGAGCCAGTAGGGCTCATCACAAGAGGCCCATGTACTTGGTAAGGAAGAAGTTATGGGGCATAAGAAGGAAGAAAAAACAAATTTGTAAGAAATTAGAGTTACAACTTTCAACAAGGTACACATGAATCCCTCACACGAGGATACCATAACTCCTATCCAAGAAGTAGACATGGTAAAAGGAAGGTAAAAACTCTTATTATATTTATGTTATCAAAGATTTGTCACTTCACACTATATCATTGCTGAATTGTTATCATCATGGGAAGTGTCATAAAAAGACAATAGAGTTCAAATATGTATTTTCATAAAGTATGGAATCCAGGTAGAAGCAATGTAGAAGTGTCTCTTGGTGTTTTCACCAAACAATTACAAATGGAAAATGTTGAGGAACACACAAAAGCTGAAATCCTGGATGGATTTGATATCCTTGTTGCTAATAAAGTCATCATGTCTTGCATAGGGATAAGTAGACAACTTATCTTAGCCACGAGGAAAAATGAGGTATTTGGTGAATTCTTCGTTGAAAAATCTGACATGGTTATGTGTGTTCAATGGCTGCATTCCACAGGCAACCCTTTGAAGAGCACAAGCTTATACTAAGAGGGGGTGTAGGGGGGCGAGCGTGAATCGGTATAAGACTATTTTTTCAATTTTCAAATTAACAACCACAAACACTTTAAAAGCACAATATAAACAAGTAAGAACACATGAAGAACACAAGTTTTCTTTTTTTTTTTTTTGACAAAATTTAAGTCAAGGATGTACCCCCTAGGTGGAATCACTCCACATCCTGTGGGTAAATCAAGATACAAGATCTTGGGGTCTCTCAATGATTGGTGCGATAGAGAGTAACCTCACAAGGTTATAACCTTGGTTGTTGGCACTATAGGCAACAAGCCCCACCATTTCACCAAATGGTCACCCTGAAGAGGAACACAAGACTTATGTGGAAACCCTTATGAGAGAAAACCACGACAAAATATTGTTTTATATAAAAAATCTCTTACAAATTTTGTAGGCACCAACCTATTGGAGACACCAATCCCGAATACTTGAGCACCAACTCAATATGAGACACTAATCTCCTTCAATAATATACACTAACCTCTACAATATGATGCACCAACATCAATATGTGGCACCAACCTCAATATGAGGCATCGATGTTTTGATAGATGAAGTATAATTCTCCTTCAAAATTCTGCCTTTAATAATCTTCTATAATTTTTTGCTCCTATTTGCTTGTGCTTGTATGATTTCTCTTTTATTTCCACACTTCTTCTCCATACTCCACACTATTTATATCTTCATGAAGGAGGGCGACTTCTTGAATAGATGCAATGGTTAACAAAGTAAGATGACCCTTCATTATTTTATACCAGTTTTCACTTCAGATTTGGGTGCTCCATTAAGGGGTCACCCCTTATAAATTATTATTATTATTTTTAATTTCCTTTTGGGACACCACTATGAGGGGGTCATCCCTATAAATAAATTGAATTTGTTTCAATTTATTTCCAAACAATACGAGCACCATTGTTGAGGGGGGTCTTCTTTCTCTGACCCTTCTTCAATGGCAAGTTCTGATTTTGCTTTCATTGTTCTTCTGATGTACTTAACTGCACCCAATTGTCCACGTTTCAATATTACAACACAACCCAAGAAAGAGTCAAATGAAATCGTGTTTCTAAACCTCCACATGCCTTCTGATGACCACCACTGAGCATGAAATCTTCATTTAATCACCCAGATCCCGGAGAGGGCAAGGTGAGAGCATATGGTGTAAGGGGATCTATATGTAATAATAATGCTGAAAGTAAACAAGTAAAGTTATTGGCGGCAAGCCAACCAATAGGGAAAGTAAAGCACTTGGCAGCAAAGCCAACTACTTCTATTTTTTAGTGGGCTACAAGAAAGTAAACTAAAGTAAAGCACTTGGTGGTATAGCCAACCACTTCCACTTTTCAACGGGCAACAAGAAGAAATATAGAAACTCAACCACTTAATCAACGGGAGTGTGAAGTGCAATAAGCAAAAGGCTGAACCACTTTCCAACGGGAGCAAGTATCAAGCAAGAACAAGAGTATTCACCAATGGTACTATCGATGGTGTTACAATGTGCTCAACATAATCAAAATGAGATCATTACATACTGCTGTCATGAGAGGTAAATGATAGGAATGAGAAAGTGAACACCCTCCCAAGAGGTTAGAATGTAAGTATGTAACCGCCCCAACAAAATAGAATAAGTATACCTCAATGTAGGCCCAATGGAGGTCAAGAGAAAGGCAACTGGAAGCTGCAACAAGTCTGATAAATCAGAACAGAGGTCTGATACGCAAGAACAATAGGCTTAAAACTCGAACCAACAGCACCCCAATGAGCATAACTTCTTCTAGACTCCTTAGAATCACTTCAAACATTCAATAGATGTCAAAACAGGCCTAGGCGTCCAACCTAAGCTACCAACAACCTCCAAACAAGTCTGATCAGCAATGTTTCATGTCAAAAACCACCTTCAACAAAGATGTACAGCTTAGAAAAGGGGCGGCCAGCCTCTAAAATTCCATTTCATCACCATAAATCTTGACAATTGGCACAAGGGGGTGCCCAAGGCAATGGAATGGATTGGTCCAATGCCTAGAACCAAGTCTCCAATGTCTCCTCAGCCACAACACAACATGGTACTACCTAGGGCATAGAAAATGTACGACCAACATCTTAGAACTTCAGAAAATCACTTTGAAAGCACCTTCAAACTTTGCAAAATTGTTATCACACCAAAACATATAGCAAGAAAGCATAAGAACATTCCATAACCAACAACAAACTAAAAATCTTTCACCAATATCTCCAATGGTGACTCCTGCAGTGAAGCCACTCCAAAGTCTAGCTAGTGACTATCTCTTAACTCGGAAACTCTAGCAACTTTGAAGGTTTTTGCCTTCAAAGCCCTTGAGGGAATTCAATCCTCACTTTGACAACATTTCATTATCATCAATTAACATATTCAAAATAAGAGCAAGTGAGGGCATTTTATAACCTTGAGACCCAAAAATTTGAATTTACTTTTCCCTCTCAAATGGGATGCCCCTTTTGGGAAATGATATTTTATTTTAATTTCACTTTTAAACCTCCATCTTAGACGTCTTCATGGTTCCCTTTTAAAACAGCTTAAGGTTCTCATTCCTAGGGGTGGGGTACAAAAGTAACTTAATACCTTAAGTTATATTTTATATATTGCCTTTTCAAACTCCAAATATGGTGGAAGCCAAAACTGCCAAGAGTAGCTAGACTCAACAATGAAATTGCCAATATTGCTAAAACTAGAAACCCTGCTTTGAAATGCTGCCAACACCACTGCCAAAAATAACACTTACTAAAAATACCTTACTGTTAAAAATAGTGACTCCAAACTCCATATGAGCATATTTCGTGTAGTTGTCGCGAGTTACTAAAAATAGTAAGTCTAAAAAATAAACACTACTAAAAATAGAAGTGATTGACCACCAAAGCTCTAAGAAAACCCATAAAGACCTAGAAACCCTTCTTGCAAACTCCTGCAACAAGCCCTTTAAAGGATGACAAGAAACCTCCAAGAATTTAGGAAACCCTAAAAATGCCTTCAAGTAGCCCACGGGACTCTAGAAATGGGCTATCGGCCACTGAAGAGCATAGGACTAGAAAGGGGATATTACATTGGCAAGCTGCTATGAGCCTAACAACAAAATGATCAGAAGTAGGAAATGATCACATTTGCTTGAAATTTCAATGGGACAAATCATTGAGACATTTGGCTCAAACCAAAGGTTCCGACCGGGCCCGGGAGGGATCGGGAAACGGGGGGACGGGGAAACGCGTTTCGGAGACGGGGGGACAAAGGGCCTTAGTTTGGGGGCGGCAGGGAGACGGCGGGGGGACGGCGGCGGGGGGGTGGCGGGGGGGTGGCGCTGATATAGTTATACATATACTTATAGTACTTGAAAAACTAGTTTTGAAAAGATGTATAATAGTATAGCAGTATAAGAATTACATTTCAAATGAAACTATAGGAAATTAGTAAATTTAAAATTTATAACATGGCAAAATTTGAAATACTAAATCTAAATACGAAGATATTTGAATTGTCAAATTGGAGATTTCTATTATATCGCCAAAGGCCCAAATATGAATAACATTGATGATATGACAAAGTCTATAAAGATGATTAATTGATTACATGATTCATCATTAGTTCATTACAATAAGTAGCATTACAAAATGAAAACCGAAAAGACAAAATGCCAAAATGTCGAAACTCAAAATGTAGTGAATGGAGGTCTCTAATCATCTCCAAACTCCCCATCACTGGAACTGCTGGACTCCACATGGTCAAGATCCCTCAAGCTCACACCAACCAGCCCTGCATCTGAAGTGGTAGGATCATCCTCATCAATCTGTGAAGGCTCCTCTCGCTCCACATCCCATCGTGCCGCTGGACTCTCCTTGTACACAATTGTCTTGCGGTCCATGAGACGCAAAGCACTGTGTACAGCCACAAGCTTCTCTGCTCTCTTAGAGGTAAGTCTGTTCCTCTTAAGAGAGTGGATGAAGCTATATGTAGACCAGCTCCTCTCAGCAGCTGAAGAACTGGAAACCTGGGATAGCAGACGAATAGCTAGAGTGGTGGTCAAAGATTTCGAACCATGATAATTCCACCACAAAAGTGGGTCCCCCTGTGCCATAGAAACTATATCCACGTTTGCTGCATTTGAATAGCCTCTAAGAGTGGCAAATCTGGTCCACTCAGTGCGAATTGTGCTGGCATCTGTAGAATCATACATCTTCTCTATGCACCTAAAGAAACCTGCCTTCACCTCATCATCCTGAATCGGTGTCCCTCTACCTGGTCTAGCCATGTACCACTTAGGATTCAAGGCAAAGGCAGCCATATGCAAAGGAGTGTTCAACTTGTCCCATCTGCGCTGAATGATTGGCCGGATGTGCTCATTGTAGAATGCTAGAGAGGGGTCCTTCACTTGCACAACAGCCCTCATCTGGTCAAGCATAGAGTCAATGCACTCATACACCTCTCCAAGGTTAGGTGCATCCCCATCCCCATATCTGATAACCTGGAATACTGGAGAAATGATGGAGACAATGTATTTCGCATCAGTCCAAAACACATCACTCTTCACTATCTCCTTCACCCTTCTCCCCTGTGCTGTCTTGGCCTCGGCCCACCTATTCCACTCATTAGTCATAACCATGACTTGCAATGCCTCTTGTAACTCAATCATTCTCTCCAAGAGAATGAAATATGATGCATATCGGGTCTCCACCGGTTTCAAGAACTCCTTCTTCGCGAAGGTCCTGAAGAGTGTATAGGCAGGAAGGGTGTATAAACATTCCCACATCTTCGTGATCGCTATCAATTCTCTAACTAATAATTTTCCTCGTGAAAGAAATTTGCGGGAGGGTTGATCGCATCCCCACGGCCGCATCCGTGATTACCGGACCAGCCTCAACCTCCTCACAGCCCCCGAGGGAGATGAAACCGGAACCGCATCTTCGGCGTATGCCCTCGCATAATCAATCGCCGGCGCCCCTCTGCACATGTGACCATGATGTTGATGAGTGGACGATGGCTAATGTCCGTCCACCCATCCATAACTATACTGCACCCAGATGCCACCCAACATGCCTTCATCTTCTCCATCAAAATATTGATCTTGGAATAGCACTTATCCAAGATCGAGGTCCTCATTTTTGTCTCACCTGGTGGCACATATGATGTTCCTCCCTTAGCCACCATAGCCATCATCTCCCTATAATAAGGAGACCGTGTAACATGAAATGGAATTCCATTGGCAAAAAAGAACTTGCCAATGGATTCATCTATCTCATCTCTCAACTGCACATTAAACATATTAGCTATGGGGTTACTTTGTGATGTCTGCAACTTGCGTTTCCCTGTGGCTGTCCCCCTAGCGACACTAGAAGTGGAAGTGGATGAAGTTCCAAACATCATTCCTCCTGTCTGAAAAGTATGTGGCACTGATGCATGCTGGATTTGCTGAAGGGCTGCCCTACCAGTCAAAGTAGTAGGGACTGAAATATTTGTGTCCTCTGGAATGCCCCAAAGCTTGTTAAACTCCATTCTATATTTTATATTTTTAGCCTCCTTCAAAAACTTACAAGGCTCCACACCTTTTCTTGTCCAAAAAAGAAAGTGTGCATTCACTCGAGTGATGCTACCAAACCATTCCATATGACAAATGTTGCACTTCCACTTCCTTGTTCCCCCACCTGAACTTGATGTGCTTTGTATGCTTGTAGCAAACTGTTTCAGAGGAGACTTCGGATCAAAATGACCCCTAGCAAACTCTGCCAAAGTTTCTGAAGGGCAACCTGTACTAGCTGCTGCACTCGCTATGGAACTAGATTGGGCTGCAGGATCAGCCCCATGGTCATCCCCCTCATTCTCAGGTTCAAAATCTGAATCATGTTCACTATGAGAGTGAATTTCCATGTCATCCCCACTCATGTCTTCGGTGTTCATCGTGAAAGTGACACTGCATTTCACAAAATTAAAATAAAATCAGCCTACTTTAACAAATTGAAACAATGAACATTGAAAATTGAAATAAGTTAACAAATTTGAAATTTTACTTTGCAGTTTGCAAATAGAAATTAGAAAATAAAAAGGATTTGAGAAATAGAAAGGATATGAGGAAAAAAAAGCAAGCTCTATAAGCAATATAAATAAGTAATAACTAATAACTAATAGTATTTGAGAAATAGAAAGGATCTGAGGAAAAAAAATTTAAAAAGCAAGCTGTTTACACTTTAACAGTTTAACTTTAAACTTTAATATTAAAATTTTAAAATAAAAAAATTGATGTTGAATCTTGAGGGCAAAATGATGAATGATTCAATCATCTTCATCATTTTGCTCTCAAGATTCAACATCAAATCTGATTTTGAGTCTTTGAGATGAATAAGAAAAAAAGAAAACAAGTTTAAAGTTTAAACTAAGAAAATAAATTTTAAAACAAAAACTTGAAAAACAACAAGAAATTTGAAAAAAACTTCAAAAACCCTACCTTGTGCTTGAAAAATCTCTCCAAAATGAAGTAGAATCCTCTTCCTCCTCTTCTTCTTGCTCCTTCTCACTCCTATCACACTTGCAATCTTTATTTTCACCCCTTCAATCAGACTTCTTCACTATTTTTCTTCTTCTTCAGCTGGCTGCAAAAAAAAATCAGTCTTTGAATGTGATTGAAATGATCAAATCTTAATGTTTTCATTGTTTTGTGTTGTTTTAGAGGAAGGGGTGGGGCCCACGCCAACTTAGGGCAACAAGAAAATAAAAATAAACTAAAATTTTAAGTTAAAATTTGATTTATGCGTCCATTGACGCGTCTCAAGATCTCGTGAGATCTGCCAGGCGCTTTCAAATTCCTCGAGAAAACGCCAGATCGCCTGGTGGAGGGAAACTTTGAGACGCTTTTTGAGACGCCTCGCCTCCTCTGGCGCCTCTGCGGGCATGATCTGGGCGTGGATCTGGCACTCCGGCCCCCCGCCCCTCGACGCCCCCGCTTCTCCGGAACGGGTCATATTTTGGGAACGGCCCCCTCGCGGGGTAATAATCGTGAATTTATAATAAATTTTAATTCATTTATTTTTCTGTTATAAATTTATAATAATTATTAATATGTTATATTGTATAAATTTTAAGAATATGTTTAAATTTTAATAAATATTTTTCAAATTATTTATTAAATTTAAAACAATATTATTAAAATTAAAAATTACGTCAAACTTTTAAACATATGATATCATTGTCTTTTTCAAAAGAAAAAACATTATTATTTAATTTAAAATTATGTCTAAAATTTTAATAATGTTTTTAAATTTAAAACATTAAAAATTAAATTTACATCTAATATTTTATTTTTTTATCATAACAATTAAACATTATATTTTTAAATTATTTGAAAATAACTTAAACTTATATAGACTTAAGTTAAAATTTTGATAATGCTCAAGCCTATACAGAAATTTGAATATGAATTTGATAATCATTCATGTTTATAGTTTTTCTTCAAAATCAACTGCTGCATGCAGATTTATTTAACTTCACTTTTTATCTCTTAATGTTTATCTTGTCTCTCTTTTGCTAGGTATCTTGCTAAAAGAATATGGCTTCTACAAGTAAAAAGAGTGGTGGAAAACCAAGAGATCCTTGCTGGAAACATGGAACACCGGGTGCAATACGAGGAGAGGTTATGTGCAACCATTGCTTCGAGACTTATTCTGGTGGCATAAACCGGTTGAAATACCACCTTGCACGAATCCCTTGTCGAGATGTTGAACCATGTACAAAGGTACCTGAAGAGGCTGAGATGGAGGCCAAAGCACTCCTTGCAGCATATGACCAAAGGAAGGAAAGTAAAAAGAGAGCAGCAGAGGCAATGGCAGCCCCATATGCAGATTTCAGTTCTACAGGGTCACAAAGGGCTACGGGAAGCTCTTCTCTTGGGCCACGGATACGAGGATTAGGATCTGGAACTGTGGGCAACATCGGTTCTAATTTTTTTGTTCCGCGTAATACTCCTGGTGCACAACCTTCATTGGAAGGTACTTCTTGGAATAGAGAGTTGCAAAATGAGGCGAAGTTGGCATGTGCTAAATTTTGGTACTACAACGATATTCCATTCAATGTTGCTTCTAGTCCTTATTGGGAAGAGTTGGTCACTGCATTGACTGTGGCAGGTAAGGGGTTCAAGGCCCCAAGTCGTTATGAGTTGAGTGGGCCATTATTGCAGAATGAGGTCCAAAACACACACAAACTAGTGGAGGAACAGAGGAGAAA
>VDFB02137199.1:0-11921 GCA_007258455.2 Sequoia sempervirens | reverse complement strand
TTCACCAATACACAATTATTAACTGACGATTCTAACATCAATAATATGATCAATAGCATAAAACATCGTTAAATCAAATATCTTCTAAGTTAATCCAAAATATGCTATAAGGATAACATCAGAATGAAATAACATCACATCAAAATATAACATTCACATCGTTTAACAATTTGCGAACAAAAGTAACCAAGTTCCAAAGTCATAGCATTAACAAAACAAAGCATTACAAAGAAAACACTGTCGATCTAAACATCCAAAATGGAGGGGTGTTACAGAGTCATAATAGAGATATTTGGGAAAAATCATATCCTTCAAATCATTGTACACTCAATAATGTCATTCTTAAACCTTTTATTTCATTTATCTTAAAATAAAATCCCAATACTCTTATATTAACAAGGTATACCCCTCTAAAATTCCTAACCTACCATGGATAGTCAACAAAAACAAAATATAAATATCATAAGTTAAACTTCAAAACATCCTTCTTACATAGAAGATGACTATCTGTAAAACCTCCAATTAGAAAGAAAATTTTATTAATTTCCATAAATGCATGAATACCCATACCATTATAGGATAACAAACCTTATATATAATAGTACCTAGATGTTGGATGTAACTTGTACCATGAAGATTCAATTTTAGATTCACTTAAATATACTTCTTGTAATTGAAAATACTATCATGCTAGGACAACAACTATATCATAACATGTTCTTTGATATGATTACCAAATATTATATGGGAATTAATATTTAAAACTCAACCACTAATCTTCTACTTGGACATATTAAATAAAAATTCATACTTTATATCATTATCTTATAGTTATTGTTGATAAGTAAAGTAGGAACCTTTGTCATAGTCTTTAAATTTTTTTCTTCAAGATAAATGTGTCACCTAAGATATAGTGCATTATCCAATTATAAGGAGGAATTCTTATCTTTTATAATAAATACTGACACATGATAGTATTTTCTAAGGCCATTGTAGATTTTTAGAGTCAATTTTAGAACACTAACATAATTGAAAGAAATGCTCAAGAAAAAGTGGTTGTCAAACCTAATCTATGTCAAAATAAAGGATTTTATTTTTAATCTTAATTCAATTATAAGATTTGAGGACAACCCTCATCTCTAAATTACAAAGTTTCTTATAATCATCTCCATACCTTAAACAGTGAACTTAAGTTAAAGCTAGTGCATATCAATAATCTTCTTTGGCAATTTTAGAGTAGTTAAAGAAATATCGATAGTACTATATTCATAATAATCTTCATGGTACATGATGACATTAGCCTTCAATTGGAAACTTATTTTCAAGTATTAGTAGGAAACATAATCATATTCTTTATCGATTCTACTAAGTGTGACCTTAAATGTAATACCTAAAATTCTAGATGGGTTTAAACAAAAAGGAAAGATAGCCTATAAGAAAGTTTGTAGTGTTTTACACATAGGCATTGGGATAGGTTTAATCTCAAAAATATTTTGACTCTAAGCAAACTGTTCTTATGCAAAACAAAATATATAATTAATAAAAATAAAAAACTAAGTGTACTTATTTCATTGTTCACTATGCTCCATGAAATCCATATTCTCGATTCATCTTTCACATCTACCAAGGTAGTTGCAACTCTAATATCTAACAAAATTTCCATCCTTTATTCTTTAGTAGACGTCTATTTCTTTTCCTAAATCTCCCATTTTATCTTACACACGGAGGATGTGGGCTACACTTGGGGAATTTTCCTACCAATTTCATTTTCTTGAGATATTCTAAAGCCTTTTTCAACAAATCGATTCTAAGAAGATCGCGTGTATATCCTTCATCAAACCCTTTTCCTTCCAACCCTTCATGTCTTATTCCTATTTCAAGTTCCTTTGCATTTTCCTTTTGTGTTAATATTGTTCTTAGATTTTCTCTACATGTCATTGCCCCCTTAAATCACCTCTATCTATCACATGATGTTCCCAACAATGCCCCTAATCTATCTCACCCAAATTTTAGATGCCCTCCTACTCTATTCTCCTCCTATTAATCTTTGTTGCTCACATCCTCATGGTAGCACCTAACTTAGACTACCTGAAATCATGCCTTTATGGTGAGTCACAAGTCATTCATCCTTCATGCACCATTATTTCCATGTTTTCTTATAAAAAAGCTTTAAAAAGCCTTTTCAACTAATTCATTTCATTCATATCCTACAATCTGTGCATTCCATGAGATCACATTTTCCCTCTCCATTCTCTTTTCCTCACATCAATATCTTCCTTTCCTATGCCACATACTTTTTCTTCTCTTCTTTCACACTTTTTCCTAGAGGCAAAGGGGTCACAGGGGTTTATAGACTCCTAGCACCATTTTCTTTTCTTTTTTTTGTGTGAATTAAATTTTTGGACGATCAAGGGACTGGAATGCCATATCACTTTAATGTCCTTGTAAGAACTATCTAGACACAACACCATCATGCCCATATGTGTGATTGAATGCATTGATGGATGGTAATTTCGTGTTCCTTTTTGTTCATTTTTTTTCATGATCTCCATGCTTCTCATTTAATTTGTCATTAGCAACTTTTATTGTTTAATAACATTGTCTTAATTTTACTACTATGGCACCCATACTCATGCCATTACTCCCCCTATAAGGGTGAGTGCAGGATCATAGGGGTCCAAAAAGTGGCGATATGACCGAAAATTGTTGATGACCTTTTTTTATCCAAATTTGATGAAACAAAAAGGGTTTATTAAGAAAATTGTCAGCTTTCCAAAAATATAAGGTACACCTTATTTGGAATTAAATAATTAATTATTATTGATTTTATAAATACATTATAACCAAAGTCTTGATTGATAGGCTAATTGAAAAAAATACAATTCTTAAACGATTTCACATTTTTTGAATCCAAAATATGTAGCACATTCTATGCTTCCCATACTATAGGATAAAAAAAAGAAAAATTGAATTTCATAAATTTTAGACCAAGTTATGGTGGTCAGACTAACAAGTTTTAATAAAAAAATCATAACTTATTATTTGCTTTCAAAATAATTACAAAAAAAAATATGACACATCTGAGCATGCACCCTCTACTTATATTGAAAGTTTCAAATAAATATATTATTTTTTTCTTGTACTTAGGCTGGTCAAACATACACCTACATTTTATTTTTTCCTGAAAATTTAGTACTACTAGATTGAAATTTTAAATTTTCACCAAATAGATTTACTTTTTTGCCAAAAAAAAAATAGTATCTTAGAAACTGCATTCAATTTGCTACAATTTTTTTTCTTACATATTTTTCAAATTTTTATGTCAAGTTGACTAAGTGTTTTTTGAATTTTCATTGCCATTTAAGGGCCTAGTTTGGACCCCCATGATCCTGCACTAACCTATAACCATTTGATATCATTTGACTTCACAGGATATGATAACAACATGGTAGTCTTTTGTAACTTTATTTCTCTAAAATAAAGCACATTTAAGTAGTCGTTGACATTGGCTATCATTACCTTTGTCTTGCTTGCTAAAGTTGAGTATCTCTCTTAAGTTTGATATGTACAAAGATGAAGCATGGATTAAAATGCGTCATTAGATAGAGTGGAATTGGGGAGCTTGATATTTCAAAAGCCTTGCATAGAGATTCTACAAGTTTACTGTAATCTTTATTTTATGAGATAATACATTGAGTGTATGAATGCTTTTGGAGGGTTTTATAATAGATGAAAGTCCATTGATTTTAAATTCAAATTTTTAGAGGTCGAATTTGTGTGATTTTAAATTTAAATTTTTAGAGGTCGAATTTGTGTGATCACAAATGACAAATTACCTTTACAAAAACCATAGTAGGTAGGATTTGTTACCATATTCACTCATACACAAAATAGAAAAACAAAAAAGAAATTAGTTTCATGTTACTTTAGTGTCTACTAGATATTTTTGTTAGGATTTACCCTTGTTAATCTCTAAGGCTAGTGATGAAACTTGGGAGCATTATATCCTATTGGAGTTTCTAATACAAAGGAAATGAACTACCACCTCTTAGATTGGTTTAATTACACAGTGAGTCTAGAATTGATTTTTCAATATAGTATTCAAACCTTGGTGCTTTGTTTCACTCTATTAATTAACCACATATTACTAAAATTATTTGAAATTAATAATTGTCCTTATCCCTTTACTAGCAATAATTACAAACTTGCTCTAAACATAATCAACATTTGAGTCATACTAGAGATTTTTGGGCAACATCATATCCTTCAAAACATCATACACTCAATAATACTAATAATGTCATTCTTAAACCTTTTATTTAATTTGTCTTAAAAAGTGATCCCAATACTCTTATATTAACAAGGTATACCCCTCTAAAATTCCTAACCTACCATGGATAGTCAACAAAAACAAAATATAAATATCATAAATTAAACTTCAAAACATCCTTCTTACATAGAAGATGACTGTGTAAAACGTCCAAGTAGCAAGGAAATTTAAATATTAATTTCCATAGATGCATGAATACCCATACCATTATAGGATAACAAACCTTATCTATATAATAGTACCTAGATGTTGGATGTAACTTGTACCGTGAAGGTTCAATTTAAGATTCACTAAAATATACTTCTTGTAATTGTAAAATACTATCATGTTAAGACAACAACCATATCATGACATTTTCTTTGATATGATTACCAAATATTATAAGGAAATTCATATTTATTAAAACTCAACCACTAATATTCTACTTGGACATATTAAATAAAAATTCATACTTTATGTCATTATATTATAATTATTGTTAATAAGTATGGTAAGAACCTTTGTCATAGTCTTTAAATTTTTTTCTTCAAGATAAATGCATCGCCTAAGATATAGTGCATTATCCAATTATAAGGAGGCATTCCTATCTTTCCTAATAAATACTAAACACACAATACTATTTTCTAAGGTCATTGTAGATTTTTAGAGTCAATTTTAGAACACTAACATAATTGAAAGAAATGCTCAAGAAAAAGTGGTTGTCAAACCTAATCTATGTCTAAATAAATGATTTTCTTTTTAATCTTAATTCAACTATAATATTTGAGGACAACCCTCATCTCTAAATTACAAAATTTCTTATAATCATCTACATACCTTAAATAGTGCACTTAAGTTAAAGCTAGTGCATATCAATAAACTTCTTTAGCAATTTTAGAGTAGTTAAAGAAATATCAATAGTACTCTATTCATAATCATCTTCATGGTACCTAATGACATTAGCCTTCAATTGGAAACTTATTTTCATGTCTTAGTAGGCAACATAATCATATTCTTTGTCGATTCCACTAAGTGTAACCTTATGTAATACCTAAAATTCTAGATGAGTTTAATAAAAAAGGAAAGATAGCCTATAAGAAAGTTTGTAGTGTTTTTCCCATAAACATTGGGATAGGTTTAATCTTGAAAATATTTTGGCTCTAAGTAAACTGTCCTTATGCAAAACAAAATATATGATTAATTAAAAAAAACTAAGTACATGTTTTGTTGTTCACTATGCTCCATGAAATCCATATTCCCGATTCATCTTTCACGTCTACCAAGGTAGTTGCAACTCTAATATCTAACAAAATTTCCATCCTTTATGCTTTAGTAGACGTCTATTTCTTCTCCTAATTCTCCCATTTTATCTTACGCACAAAGAATGTGGGCTACGCTTGGGGAATTTTCCTACCAATTTCATTTTTCTTGAGATATTCTAAAGCCTTTTTCAACAAATCGATTCTGAGAAGATCATGTGTATATCCTTCATCAAACCCTTTTTCTTCCAACCCTTCACGTCTTATTCCTATGTCAAGTTCCTTTGTATTTTCCTTTTGTATTAATATTGTTC
The DNA here is from genome assembly GCA_007258455.2 of Sequoia sempervirens. Classification (NCBI taxonomy): domain Eukaryota; kingdom Viridiplantae; phylum Streptophyta; class Pinopsida; order Cupressales; family Cupressaceae; genus Sequoia; species Sequoia sempervirens. Next base: position 6,039 of record VDFB02137199.1, on the reverse strand, counting down.
TTAGATTTTTTATACATGTCATCCCCCCCTTAAATCACCTCTATCTATCACACAATGTTTCCAATGATGCCCTTAATCTATCTCACCCAACTTTTAGATGCCCTCCTACTCTATTCTCCTCCTATTAATCTTTGTTGCTCACACCCTCATGGTAGCACCTAACTTAGACTACTTGAAATCATGCCTTTATGGTGGGTCACAAGTCATTCATCCTTCATGCACCATTATTTCCATGTTTTCTTATAAAAAAGCTTTTAAAGCCTTTTCAACTAATTCATTTCATTCATATCCTACAATCTGTGCATTCCATGAGATTGCATTTTCCCTCTCCATTCTCTTTTCCTTACTCCAATATCTTCCTTTCCTATCCCACATACTTTTTTTCCCCTTCTTTCACACTTTTTTCTAGAGGCAAAGTGGTCGCAGGGGTTTATAATCTCGTAGCACCATTTTCTTTTTTTTGTGTGACTTGAAATTTTGGATGATCAAGGAATTAGAATGCCATATCACTTTAATGGAATTGTTGGAACTATCTAGACACAACACCATCATGCTCATATGTGTGATTGAATGCATTGATGGATGGTAATTTTGTGTTCCTTTTTGTTCATTCTTTTCATGGTGTCCATGCTTCTCATTTAGTTTGCCATTAGCAACTTTTATTGTGTAATAACATTGTCTTAATTTTACTAGTATGACAACCATACTCATGCCATTACTCCCCCTATAACCATTTTATATTCTTTGACTTCATGGGACAAAATAACATGGTAGTTTTTTGTAACTTTATTTCTACAAAATCAAGCACATAAGTAGTTGTTGGCATTGGCTATCATTATCTTTGTCCATCTTTCTAAAGTTGAGTATCTCTTGTAAGTTTGATATGTACAGAGATAAAGCATGGATTAAAAAGCATTGTTACATAGAGTGGAATTGGGGAGGTTGATATTTCAAAAGCCTTGCATAGAGATTCTACAAGTTTACAGTAATCTTTATTTTATGAGATAATACATTGAGTGTACGAATGCTTTTGGAGGAAAGGTTTCCTAGAAGATGAAAGTCCATTAATTTTAAATTTAAATTTTTAGAGGTTGAATTTGTGTGATACAAGATTAATCTTACACTGTTGGATTTCTTGAAAGAAGAGAATAGCCATGTTAATGTGGAGCATGAATATTTGAACAATAATAGACATAATAAATAGCAAATGTCTAAAAATATAGATAAATACAAATAAGACATGATGAAATATATAAAAGAATATATAAATAAAATGAATCTGAATTTTCAAAAATATAACATTTGTTGATATATAATTATACTCCCCTAAAATAATCCAAAACTAAATAAAATATTAAAAAACCACAACTGTGAAATCCCCTGGCTAGCCACACACTCCCCAAGAAAATTTAAAATTCAAATTAGAATGCAATGACAATGCGCTTGAAAGCATCACAACCTGTATTTAGGAAAAAAGCAAAAGAAAGCAACGGTAGGAATTCATAACGGTAGGATACAATTCTCTTCAAATACATTATCGTAGGAAGACTCTGCCAATGTTCTCAATTTCTACAAATTACTCTGCATTTCCTTTCTTTGCCATTTTCCGGTGATAACACCCAAGAGCTTCATTTGCGGTAGCTTTTTGTAGAGTAGAGATCTTATTTTGTTAAGATGGGTGTTGATGAAGGCCCTAATACTGTTGAATGTGGGTGGCAATCATCATATTGTGGAGATCCCTGTGCATAAAGATTGACTCTCCTCCTTCTCCAAAGAACCCACTCGAAGACATTTCAGATAGCAGGGGCAATCTTCTTACGCTCAATCTTCTTCATTTGCATGTGTCTTGGCAGTTCGAAATACCCTTTACTTGATAATAATCGTTAGCATTTTGCATCTTAAGTCTCAATATTTTTACAGATAGTTCAGAAAACCCTGATTTTCTAGATCGCATTTTTTTTGTTGCAGGCAAGATTTTTTTGCATCTTTCAACCCAATACATTAATTACGAGACATGAGTTGTTTCAGGCGTTTAGTAATGATTACCCTCTTGAAGACATTGCAGATAGCAGGGGAAATCTTCTTCTGCTCATGGTAGAGGGAGGAGGAAATTGTTGCTCATCACGTTTAATTGAGAGCATCAGATTAGAGAAGATCTTCCGACTTTCTTGATTCTTTTTCTTCTCAAAGAATTTGTCTAACACTTTTTTTTAACACTCCCACTAAAGAGAATGCTCAAGCGTGGAAATTAAATTAGGCCCTCTCAGATTGTGCTCTGAAGCCTCCTTGTATGGTCTTTCAGGTCAATTTCATGCAACTAAATAGTTGGTAACGTTATTGAACCCATAACCCTAGCTAAGTTGGAGGTACAAGTAAGCTTCTACAAAGAACTCAAGACAGTAATGCAGAAAGTGGTTAGGAATTAAGTTTCTACAAAGAAGCCTATCTTTATATTTCAGCATTTTATTTCAAATTGTATTTTGCATATGTCCCTCCTTTTAAGAAGGCCCCAGAATGCCCCTCGTTCAAGGCTTGATTCTCTTTTTTCCATATGTGATATTTTTTCATTCCATTGTTTGACAATTTCTTCATTTCTGAATCATTTTCCTTCAAATTGTTTTGCATCTTTCCAGATATTTTTTCATTCCATTGTATTTTATTGCAGGCATGATGATCATGGAGAGTATATGAATGAGTCGCCCATAAATATTATGGATTACTATGTGTAGGCCAACGGGGTGTCCCCAACCTAAGGTAAAGCGAAAAAAAAGAAAAGATCTCCTTGCGCTTCGAAAGAGAGTCAAGAGAGTGACGTTGCAATGCGGAGAATTCAAGTCAATGAATGTCTGAAATTGGGTCTAAATCTGTTGAATGTGTACTTTGTGTTGGCTTATGTCTTCACGACAATCAACGATTAACTTGTCGCGTTAAATCTTCTTCTTGTGATGGAGATGATTGATTAGTACGATAGGAGCAATATAAGTCAACTATAATGAAGAACAATTCTCAGCTCTCTACTACTTCCACTATGTCTTGATCTCCATGATGTTGAGGTAAGCTTATCTTCTTTTCCCTTTATTATAATTGTCCATGCACTGTGGGACTGCATTTTTCATGTGCTTAGAGCTTCTTTTAGAATTGGATGTCCATCTTTGAGGCTGCATGCTTTAAGAGTAGTCTCTAGCAAAGTTTCTTGTTCCTCCAGAGCTGGGTACCTATGCATACAATGATCAAAATGCCCTTGAATTGACATCTCTTTTTTGAAAACACTGAATAACATAGTTGAATATCCATGCATTTTTAATTAGAAACAAGAAAATTATGCTTTTTTGAAATAGAACCTTGCATGAAATAAAATCGTTTTCCAGCTAAAGTCTAAAGCTAACTAAATGTATATGTGTTATCGATCTTTATACTTCCACAATTTGCATGGATGTCATGTAGAGCACTCACGGCCAGAGCAGTTGCCAAACACATTTTTTTGAAAGATTCTAAATCATTTTGAAACCATTTTAATGCATACATTTCTCCTCCTAACTTCATTTTCTTGAGGCTTCTAAAGAATTTTCCCTAAACCATCTCTTCATAACTCTGTGACTTGGTTTTATGCTTTCGCATGCATGGGATAAAATCTCTATGAGGCATGCTTGTCAAACAAAATGTTTCCTTAACCTGGCTAGCAATATTTTCTTGAAGTTTCTAAAGTCCCTTCAATAGTCCCACCAATCATAGACCTGGAGGTTACATTTGTTTGATAATTCTAAAAGCTTTTTCAAGAAATTGATTTTGTGCATGTTCTGCAAACATGTGCCCTGTCAAATAGTTGCTATGCCATACCTATCTAGCATTTGCATGTCTGAAAGGCCTTATTCTTTATAAATATGTCTGCATGCATCTCCATGACTTGGTGATGGCGTATAGCTTGGAGGATAGAAATGCAGATTTAAATGGAGGCGTGGGCTCTATAGAGTCTTTTATCAACTCTGTTAATGCATTGCGAACAATATTTCTGACAAATTATTCTCTGATAACTACATTTTTTGTTCTTAAGTTCCAATAATGTGACAGAGCAGGGTAGAAGGAACCTGCAGACATTTTAATGATAGGAAAAAAGTGATGATAATCTTAAGTTTTTTTAACTTAGAAAAGTTGAGTTGTATATTTATTGAAGCAAATTATCTACTTCGCTCTTTTGAAAATGATTAGTGATGCTTTAATCTAGCTTATATTTATATATTTGCATATATAAATATACTTCCACATATATATACAGAATTTATTTGCATTCTAGTAGGCTTTTGCCAAAACTTAACTATGAATGGTGGCTCCTCTTTCACTTCACACACACATTCTTTCTAACATTCGATTTTTCCTTTAATCAAATAATCCTTTCATCCTTGCTATGACTGCTTCTTTCTATTTTAGCAGTAGCATAACATACTGTGAACACTTCTTTACTAACATGTAGTAGACTAGATATTTAGAAAAGCTACGATTTTATCTTGAGCAGACTTCACCAAGGGCTGTGGCCTTTTCACCTTAACTTTTTTCTACGGTCTATTCTTTCAAAGGAAACAACATTGACTTACTATGACGGCTTTCTTTTAGACTGGTCCTCCTTTATTCATTGACTCCTGATCCTTCAATCATTTTCACTATCTTCTGTGATTTCTTCTTCATCATGATCTCCTCACCTGGATCTTCCTCATTCAATTTCAACTCTTCCCGAACCTGCTCTGATATCAATTGTAGAATCTGAAACATAGATAAACACAAAGCTTCAACTTTTATTTATCTGATAATTAAATTAATTACATATGACCTCTTTTTATAGAGGTCTGGCATTACAATTTCTTCTAAACAATTTAATCATGCATATTACATGTAGATTAAAAAATCATACAAATTCTATATTTAGAAACACTATTTTTATCTTCATGCAAGATTATAACTGTTTCTTAACTTTCTCCTCTAGAAGAACTGTACATAATGGTGAGACTCATACATCACTTTCCAACAAATTTTAGGGTTGAGATGAGGATCTTTAAAATACCTAGCATATCTACACAATCTTCAATATTCATCGAACCCTTTGATTTCTCCTCACCTGCTCTGATATCAATTGTAGAATCTGAAACATAGATAAACACAAAGCTTCAACTTTTATTTATCTGATAATTAAATTAATTACATATGACCTCTTTTTATAGAGGTCTGGCATTACAATTTCTTCTAAACAATTTAATCATTTAATCATGCATATTACATGTAGATTAAAAAATCATACAAATTCTATATTTAGAAACACTATTTTTATCTTCATGCAAGATTATAACTGTTTCTTAACTTTCTCCTCTAGAAGAACTGTACATAATGGTGAGACTCATACATCACTTTCCAACAAATTTTAGGGTTGAGATGAGGATCTTTAAAATACCTAGCATATCTACACAATCTTCAATATTCATCGAACCCTTTGATTTCTGATGTTAAGGACAAGAACGAACAAACAAAGAAATTTTGACTTATCCTTAAAAATTATTAGTGAAGAGAACATACTTGGGATCCTTCACCCGAATGAATAGATGACAAATTTCCACAAGCTTCAGATTTTATGTTTGTATCACAGCAAGCTTCGTCACTTTGAATTTTTTCGTTTTGTTGCTCTTCCGACTTGGAAGAAAATTGTTCAAAAATCGTAGACATGTAATCGGATGATGATTATTCAAAGCGAAGGCCATTCACTTCTTCAATCTTCATTTACCAAAGAGATTGATGGACTTCAGAAGGAGGCGTTCAAATCCCGTTGGACGTTTGGAGTGAATGAAACCAATAGTCCGCCTTGGACCGAACAGGGTTAAAAGTGGTCGTTTCTGATCGTTTCCCAAGCAATTGTGACAGCGGAATCTTATAATCCATTGGCATCTGAGCTGCAACGACAAATCCACACGAAACCGCGTATGAATTTCCGCTCCAATAACGCTAAATCAAGTAATAGTTTTATTAAATACAATTATAAGATGCGTTGACATGATAAAC
>VDFB02137198.1:0-32637 GCA_007258455.2 Sequoia sempervirens | reverse complement strand
AATGAATGAATGTGAATATGTTAATTAATGAATGTTATATGCTATTAACGTGGATGAATGAATGAATGTTATATGTTATTAATTTGATGAACCTGTATCGACAATGTTATATGATTGGGTATGAATTGAGAGTGATGTGAGGGGGGGGGGGGCGGGGGAGCGCCAAATGAGCTTCCACCGCCACGTGGTTGGCCTTGTTAAGTAGAGAATATTAAACTATACTCAAAACAAAGAGAAGCTCAATAAGGTAATGCACTTTTCAATATAAGAAATGCATCGTTTGAAGCATCAAACCAATATGCAGTCTGTATGTATGATCAGTCGTCAGTCTTCGCAATGGTACATTTCCACAAATATATAATATATATTTTTTTTAAAATTTTGCTTCTTCGTCGCAATTTCGACGATAACAACCGACGAATCAACAGAAAGCCTCGACGAAGTTTCTATAGCTGCGACGACTAGTTCATCGAACATTCGACGAACTTCTAGTGTTGTTCCGACGCTACTACTTGCCTATTTCGTCGCATATTCGACGAACTTTTGGTGTTCTTTCGACGCTATTAATTTTGTATTTCGTCACTATTTCGACAAAATTTCCATGTTTCCACGCTAAATGTTTGCCCATTTTGTCGAGCCGACGACGAACTTCTGGTGCAGTTCGTCGGTGGATAAACAAAGTTTTCGTCGATATTTTGACAAAATCCCGACGTATGTCACGATGCTGCCGACCGACGATTCTTCGCCGTTATTTCGACGTTTAATTTTTCATCGGCCTTGCGACGAAAAAATAGCGATGGAAAAATTTTTGCCATTGCGTCGCTCTTCCGATAGAGATTTGTCGAACGACCGACGAACGACCGTCAGAAAATGGTGTCAAATCCTGTAGTGATCTATGTGTACTATTGAAGAACCCGGTTCAAGTGAAGAAATTGTTGTTACACCTTGTTTAGATACCGATATAATTTTAAGTAAGCATGAATATGCTTGAAATTGAAATCTATACATGCATTTCAGTTGAATTGGGTTCTTCATTTGAACTGGGTTGTTCACTTTGAATGTTGATTGTAAGTAATTTTACATACAAACATGTCCACATATAAAAAAATAGAGCATGTTTTCTCAATGTAATCAATGTTGAGATAAATGTTTAATATTACACTTAATATACAACCTATCAAACATATGAATGTTGTATGCATCTAATGTTAGAAACATACAGATTTGCACATAGGAAATATAAAATGAAACACACCAAAATATGTATCTATGTCATAGTAGATGCAAAGAACATTGATACATAGTAGACGCACAAGATATGTATGTATGTTATAGTAGATGCAAAGAACATTGATACATACTAGTCCCTATGTTTATTTTGTTGGGACATTCTTGGAAAGCTAAGTATATTTTAAGTGTTATATGGAACATTGATGCAACCATTGATCACAGTGATGAACAATTCCATGTGTAGATTTGGATGTCTACCATAGAAAAATGGATCTTTGGACATTTCCATGGTCATTTGGTTCTTTTTTCTATGATGCTTGGATTATCTTTCCTAGATTTAATGTTGTAATGTAACTTATACATTCACATTAGGTCTTGATTCTTGTAATTCAATAAAAATATTATGGTGTCTTGCAAGAGTGTTGTAAGGTGTTGTAACATACCTTCAAACTTTTCTAGGACCTTTTCATTATAATTCATCTAAATATCATCTTTTTATTACTTACCAAGTCCTATTTCAAAGTGTTGTAAGGTTTTGTAACAAACCTTCACACTTTTCTAGGCTTGACATCAATATTTACACCTTCCCTATGCTTTAATGGCCCCTTTATGCACTTACAGGCCATATTTAAGTGTCTTCTTAAAGAAGAACCCAACAAGCATTATTTAAATTATCATAATTCCTGACAACCACTCAAAATCCTTGAGTGGGACTAATTCACCATTAGGGATGAATTATTCTGTCTTGGCACAAAATTTAAGATAATTTTAAATCACTTTTGGGTTTTTATTCATTAAGACCTAAGGTCGGCCTATGATGAGTTATTTTTAGGAATTAGGGAATAATTGTGTATAAATACATGATTTTACCTCTCATTTCACCCTATTCAACTAAATCATTCATTATTCATCTATCATTCATTTTATCATTCTTCTCAAGCAAGCTAGGGCATCAAGAGAGCATTCAAGATCATTTTTAGACATTTAAATGTTGAATACTCATCTATTGCTGTAAAAAACCAAGATCAATCATCAAGGAAAGATTTTTATTCCATTTTTTCATGTTTCATTACTTTATGTCACTATTGTGGTTTAAATACCTAAAAGGGGTTTGACCAAGGAAAACCCCCATGCCCTAACATTCAACATTTTTCTCTTCCTCTTTCTGTGATTATAGATTTAGGTGCTTAGATGACTTGGACATGATTGAAGATTATATTGAATTTTTTTTGAACTCATCTCCACTTTTGCAAGGCCAAAATCAACACAAAATGTCACCAACGGTGCTAAAAATCAAGGTTTCAGATCTAGACACTTGGAGGTGCAAATTGAGTAGACTGGGAGCTCCATATTCCATTTTTGAGTTTTCAAAAAAGCCAAAGTGGACTAATTCATCTAGAGTGGTGAATGATTCCCATTTTACCTATTTCCTAGAGAGTTTTATAGATTTGGACACCCATTTTGCTAAAATGGGCCCCGAGGCAATTTTTTAGAACTGGGACTAATTCACCCAGAATGGCGAATGAGTCCCACTAGGCCTAAAAATCTGCATCTTCAAATTTTTTTGGGTCATTTCCAGTCATCAACAAGTTTACATGTGCATACATTCAGTTTTACAACGTTTTGTTTTGTTTTACTTGCATTTCTATCCATCTTTCTAGGTGTTTTTGCATATCACAATGTGTTTTCAAACAAGTTACATTTTTTAGGTTTTGCATTCATAAATCATTTAATTTTTCAATGTATTACATTTATATCATTACATTGGCATACTTCATTCATATTTCATCCAGTCTTGCATTAACTTTGATTGTGACAATTGCCCATTTTGGCCCTTCTTTCTCCTTTTAGGTGAAAAACCCCAAAAGTGCTAGAAAGGATAAGGGTGCCAAAATTATTTGTTACATTTTGGTGAATATTCCTTTATAAAACTTTCTTTTTTGATTTATGGTCCTTCATTTTCTATATTTACTTGCATTAACTTTGCATTGCATTCTAGGGCTTCAACTTTTTGCATTAGTCAAAGTGTATATAGTTTGCATTTTTGTCTTTCAAATAATTGAGAATCACCTAAAAACTATATTTTCATTTTGTCTTCAAGCCATCCAATAGAGAAATCATCAAAATCAATTGCAAATTTCTAATTTTTTTGAAAAAAAACCTTACTGGGACTCATTCGCCATTTTGGGTAAATTAGTCCTTGTCCATATTTTTCACTATCTGTTATAGCATTTTTGTGCTCCCTAAGCCTCCTAGTATCATATACTATAAGTTTGGAAAGTTTCAGGATCATTTGTTTTATGCATAGGCCAAAAACATCATTTTACACTACTCATTCTTTAAATCACCTCAATTAAAAACATCAATAGATCTGAAAATGCTCACATTTCTAAAATTTTGCATAACATTGATAAAAGTACTTTTCACTTTGGCATACGTATCATGTTTTTATTCATAAAAAATTGCATTAGTTTGGTAAAAGTACTTTTCATTCCTACATATACATCAAGTGTACATTCTTCAAATATTGCTTAAATTGGATAAGAATGTTTTTCATTTTTGTACATACATTGTTTATATTGCTAAAACATTGCATGAAATGGTTACAAGTGTTTTTCATTCTTGTTCACACAATGCTAGTATCTTACATAACTAGAAATGTATTAGGAAATCTTCCCTATCTTATCCCTCTAAGAGTGTTTTGGTGCAAGATAATACAACCTTGGACATTCCTAGTGATCCTATTTGTTCTTCCCCTAATATCTCTCCTATTGATGAAGAAGATATTTGTGTTAGAAGAACCAATCAATGAGACTTTTGAGAATCCAAGTTTTTTCTCTCCTCTTACCTCTTTTGGTGGACAAGACATTCATTACCAACATAACACAACCATAGATAATCATGATACTACAATTTCTTCTTCTCCTAGTATTTCTCATTGTTGTGAAGAAGGAAACCATAGATAATCATGACACTACAATTTCTTCTTCTCCTAGTATTTCTCATTCTTGTGAAGATGATACTTTTATGATAGAAAACCTATTCCATGAAGGTCATGAGAATCTTAGTTGTCCCCCTTCACCTAAAAAAACCCTCCTTGGGAAACACAATTCAACCATTGATCATTCTCCTACTTGTGATGAAGTCCTTTTAGAAGAACCAACCTTAGAATGTCAAGAAAATTTGGTTTGTAGTTCTCCTCAAAACCCTCCTCCTAGGAAGGATATCATGATGCAAGACAAGAATAACAATAATGATATAGCCTCTCACTCGCTAATAGATGTTAAAATCATTCAACCTTGACTCATCCTTTACCCCCCTTCACACCAAACTCAAACTCAAAACAAACCCAAATTAATCCTCTACCCACCTATGAATAATGTATCACAACAATTGAGTCATAATACCGTTGCTCATACATAAAAAACTAGACATAATCTCCAACCACCACAACCAACCCCAACAACCTTACCTTTTCCTAATCCCATCTTACCAGACCCTCCTCATTTATCTCTACAAAGTGGAAAGGAGTACAATCTTATTGAACAACTAAAGAATGCTCCTGTTAAAATATCATTATGGGACCTTATTCAGGCATCCCCTCACTATTACAACATGATTCAAGCAGCCTTGCAACAAGTTCCCATCCCTTATAATACGCAACCAAATGATATAGTAGCCATGATTCAAGCCCTAAATGCTGACATTTTTTTCCACCAAAGTGAGCTCCCTCCTTTAGATGTGCAAAAAAAAATGAAGCTTTTATGATCATCGCTCAATACAAATGAAAAGGGATTAAATTAACTCTTGTGGATACTAGTTCCACCTTAATGTATGTAGAGTGAACCTTCTCAATAGACTTGGTATCAATAAATCAAACATTCGACCCAATCCTTTATCCATTAGGGGATTTGACAATATAAGCAAACAACCGCTTGTTGTGATCACTTTACCTATTACAATTTGAGTGGCCACATTGGAAACACCAATCCATTTTATGCCTGATGATCTTGCATACAACCTTCTCTTAGGTAGACCATGGATTCATGCAATGAATGGTGTGCCTTCTACTCTTCATCGCAAAATGAAATACATCTACAACAACAAAGTGTACACACTTGAAGTTGAACCTCATCCAAACAATTGTTTAACAATTGAGAAAAAAAAAGAGAATCCCTTGAACACATTAACACCCACCACACAAGTGGACCCCATCCAACATCTTGAACCAGTCATGAAGCTCTTAGATGATTATTGGGGTTCCTTAGAAGTCACAGCCACCTCCTTTAGAGAATACCAGATCATACACAAAGAATCTAGCAAGGGAAATGAAACCGCAAATTTGTCAACACAAAACTCAGATAACCCTTCACAATCATCCACCTCAACCACTTTAGAATGATAGACATCAGGTTATAGAACAACCTTTGATGAACTTAATCATGAACAACCACAGACTTCAAAAGAAATGAAGAAGCTTTATGGAAAAGGTTATGAACTCATGAAACAACTTGGATGTAGTGGAAAAGGTTGTGGTGCTCAAGAAAAAGGTATCCACAACCCAATAGATCCTAACACACAACAAACATCTCATGGTCTTGGTTATTTTCCTTTGATCGAGATAAAAAATGCATCCATTAACATCAATACTATCATAAAACATCCTAATTCTAAACCAACCTTAATAGTAGTACATCCTGAGCTACTTGACACTATCAGTCTTAATCTTTCTCCTAAACCAACACACACAAAGAACTCTTTGCTTAACATCAATGTCATCTTACATAGCACTAAAGATTTGCATTTGATAGATTTTCCCTCCTATAAGAGTCAGAACACAATATTGCAATCTAAATAACCTTGCATAGGTATGACATCCTCTACTAAGCAAGACATCTCTTTTCCACCAACAACAAAAACTACTTCTCCCCTTGATCAAGAGGGAATCTTTTTGAGACTCCTCCAAGATCACTTGATATCCCTTCCCCCACAAACTTGAAAGACATTCTATTACAGAACTTCATTTTGTGCCTATCATAGAATTCATGGCCATTCTACTAATGAATGTAAGGCTTTGAGTAGTAAAATCCAACATCTTAAGGAGTTTGGTGTTCTTCCTTATGTGGGGGCACCTAATTCCTCTAATTGATATTGATTTTCACTCTAGCATGCATCTTATCAATCATTTCGGCTCACCCTTGTCCTGTTCTAAGTGGGGGAAGGGGATAAGTAGTCTTGTCCTCATATGTCGCTTGTTGTTGCCTCCTTTGGCTAGTTGTTAACCTTTCATGAACATATAAAAGCAAGCTTGGGATGTGGATGACATGCCTTAAGTTGGCTTGCATGTGACATACTACCTTATTCATGATGTAGCTTATCAGAAACATATGACTTGGCATAGGGCTTTCCGAATAAGATATCATGTCTTCTTCTACTTTAAATAAATTTCTCACAGTAATGGTATTCACAACCACTTTAGAGTGGGGTCATACATCGACACACACATCTCATTGTGCGATTTTCTTTTTCTTGCGATTCCCTCTCTTGGAAACATTTGGCACAATGTTCCCCAGGATGAGACTTTGCACTTGTCCTCTCTTGGAAACAACATGAGACCATTTGTAGTTATCCTCTCTTGGAGACATTAAGCATGATGTTCCCTAAGATGAGACGTTGCACAAACTAAAAAAAATCCCTTTGAACAAACCTTACACCATTTCGCATTTACAATGTCCATTTTGTGGTGCCTTATTAAAGTTATTAGGAGGTATAAATTTGGTATGGTTGAGCAGGAAGCCCATTCCAAGGCACGAATTTCCCCATAGCCACCTACATGTTTTTGAGTGCATACCAACTGAGTGTATTTTTCTCACCTTTTGGGCCTTCTCACTCGGTGAACAACTATGAGTTCCATCACCCCAGAGTGAGTATGAATTTTATTTTTTGGAAAAATAGCTTAGATCAGATCCACAACGTGTTGGAAAAATGTTTGAAGCTTGATCCAACTTTATACATCTCTTCCTTCAATTTATTGCCATTGGATGTTAGTGTATCTTTTTCTGTTGCATATCATTCACCTCGTGCATGTCCTTTTTTTACTTCTGGCAGTTTGACTTTGGATCTTTGATTCTAGGGGCTTGGCCACCTCCTTTGATCTTTGTTTTCCTTTTTCAACCCCATGGGTACGATTTCACCCCTCTTGAATGTCTACTCTAGTTTGAGTTTGAAGCAAGTTCATCCTCTCACTAAAGTGGGTTCTTCATGTATCGTAGAAAAATGGATCTTTGGAAATTTTCACGGTCATTGGGGTCTTTTTCCTATGATGCTTGGCCTATCTTTCCTAGATTTAATGTTGTAATGTAACTTACACATTCACATTAGGGGTGAATTAGTCCCTCTTGGCACAAAATTCAAGATAATTTTAAATTACTTTCAGGTTTTTATTCATTAAGACCTAAGGTTGGCCTATGATGAGGTATTTTCAGGAATTAGGGAATAATTGTGTATAAATACATGATTTTCCCTCTCATTTCACCCTATTCAACTAACTAATTTATTATTCATCTATCATTCATTTAATCATTCTTCTCAAGCAAGCTAGGGCATCAAGAGAGCATTCAAGATCATTTTTAGACATTCAAAGGCTAAATACTCATCTATTGTTGTAGAAAACCAAGATAAATCATCAAGTCAAGGTTTTTATTCCATTGTTCCATGTTTCATTACTTTATTTCATCATTGTGGTTTAATTACCTAAAAGGGTTTTGACCAAGGCAAACCCCCATTCCCTAGCATTCAACATTTTTCTCTTCCTCTTTGTGTGATTGCATATTTAGGTGCTTAGATGGCTTGGACATGATTGAAGATTAGGTTGCAAACTTGTTTAACTCATCTCCACTTTTACAAGGCCAAGATCAAAACAAAAAGTCACCAAAAGTGCTTAAAATCAAGGTTTCAATTCTAGACACCTGGAGGTGCAGATTGAGCAAACAGGGAGCTCCAGATTCCATTTTTTAGTTTTTAGAAAATCCAAAATGGACTAATTCTCCTAGAGTGGTGAATGAGTCCCATTGTACTTGTTTCCCAGAGATTTTTGCAAATTTGGACACCCATTAAATGGCTAAAATGAGACTCGATATAGTTTTCCAAAACTAGGATTGATTCGTCCAGAATGGCGAATGAGTCCCTTTAGGCTTAAAAATCAGCACCTTCAAAATTTTAGGGTCATTTCTAGTCCTTAGCAAGTTTACAGTTGCACAAATTCAGTTTTATAGCTTCCTGTTTTGTTTTACTTGCATTTATATCCATCTTTCTAGGTGTTTTTTACATATCACAATGTGTTTTCAAATAAGTTGCACTTCTTAGGTTTTGCATTCGTAACTCATTTACTTTTTCAATGTATTACATTTAGATCATTACATTGGAAGACTTCATTCATATTTCATCCACTGTTGCATTAAATTTGAGTGTGACAATTGCCCATTTTGGCCCTTCTTTCTCCTTTTAGGTGAAAAACCCTAGAAGTGCTAGAAAGGATAAGGGTGTCAAAATCCTTTGTTACAGGATGTATGCCATAGTAGATGCAAACAACATTGATAGATATTGACACAATCTTGGAATGATAAGCCATATTTTGAGTGTTATATGGAACATTGGTTCCACCATTGTTCCTAGTGATGGACAATGTATTTCCCCTATGTGTAGATAAGTATGTATGTCATAGTAGATGGGTGATCCCACAATAATGGGTTATAGTTTTTTACCAAACTTGACATTAAAATTAGGATTTTTCACCAAACATTCACTTTCTTACACCTATAGTAGCCAAACCATTAAGGTTTTGAAGATGAATCAAACTACTTATTTGTTAGATATTTTGCGTAGATTCTAATTATATTTAAAAAATAAATTAAAAAATAAATTGTGAATCATTTTATGTAATTTTTAATAGCTTATTTTTTCTACTAATTATCATTTTTAAAAAGTGATGTTTACTTCGGTCCACATAATTTTTTTTATAGATAGGATACAATTCTAATTTTTAAAATACAAAATTTTCACACCAATATCTAGGGAATGTATATTTTTTCATAATTTTTTGTTACATATATTTTTTTTAATTAATTTTCCAAGTCAACATAATTATAATTTGGACAGAGGTGTACTTCGGCCCGCATAAATTTTTTTGTATTCATTTGAATTAACTTATTTTTTTTTGTTGGAATAAGGACATCAATACCTAGTGCACATGTATTTTAAGAAAAATTCTATTTTTCTATTTTTTCGTATGTGAAATAAAGAACTTGATGTTCATTGAAAATCCTACATTCACAAGAAATAAAAAATAAATATAATAATCAATTAAACATATTTAAAATTATACTTTTTGGGAAGCTTATAATAAGGGCTCTAGGCTTACAAAACATAAATTTTAAATGAATTCATTTGACCACCCGAAAGGTAAATCAAAAGTGGTTTTTTATCAGCATTTTGATAGGTGTAGAGGAGAATCAATTATAGGTATGGTTTAAATCTAAAAATGTTCTATCCAAGGGGGTTTGATCTAAGGGGGTTTGATCAGTCCCTCTTTAATTAAAATAATTTAAATGGAACCTTTAAAGTCATAAATCATTGTATTTTCTAAAAATATGTGATTTCAGGAAAAAATTAGGATGTCCCAAAAAGTGTAACCCATTATTGTGGCAACACCCCAGATGCAAATGCCATTGATACATATTGATCCCTATGTTTATTCTATTGGGACATTCTTGGAATAATAAACTGTATTTTAAGTGTTATATGGAAGATTAATGCCACCATTGATTGCATCAATGGACAATGTATGTTCTTGGTTGGTTGTTTTGGAAGAACATAGACTGTAAACTGATGGAAGCCAATCTACCTCCAAGCACAAGAAGGTATGTAATGGCTAGGCATAGTAACGCCTAGGAGAGATCCATTCACCACATGTAAAAATCCTCATGGCATCATTAATAACCCTTTTATGATACCATTATGCTAAGAAAGTAGGGGATAGATGACATTGAGATAGATATTTCTTAGAATGATAGGTTGTATATTAAGTGTGAGATGAAACATTGGTCTCACCATTGATTATAGTCATAGGCTAACATACATTTCCCACCAGTGTACATAATCAATCATGATATTAGTGTTTTTTTATAATTAAATGCTAGTTGGCATCAACATTAATTGTTGTATGGTTTCTGTGTAGTTACGATCGAGTGCATGCATAATAGGCAATATTGTATATGAATGTTGGCTACTTCTAATTTCACACATGTTGTGGATGTTGTTTCCCATTTTTTTTACAAAAAAACTTGAAAATCCTAAGCCTGAGACAATTACTTTACACAAGAACAGGCACCACATGTTTCAGTTAACAAAAGCAATTTGAATAAATGCACAATGTTGGTCTCAAACAAGAAAAATACAACTATCAATTGAAACATATGTACCCATTCTAGATGTTACGACAATTTTCAATGAATGGAAATACGGCTAAGTGATGGAAAGTAGCAATTAATTTCTATGGAGAAGTTTAAGTATAGATGTACAAAAAAAAAGAAACTATCTTATAAAAAGAATAAACATAGGAATGAGTATATATGAATGTTCTCTGCATCTGATTTCACATACATACATATCTGCACATAGGGATGAATGTTGGTTGTCCTACAAAAAATGGGAAAAAAATTATCACAACCGACAATTATGTATTACTTTTGTAACCATCGCCCCATGAAAAGAACATAAAACAACCTCCAACTGCCTATCTCTCATAGCTTTGATAGCAATGGAAGCTAGAGAATGACACCCAACAATGCCTTATCAAAAATTGTGTAGGATTTCACTATGTTTTCTGAGTTTTTAAATGGTAGGTGTTATTACAACCATCACCATTTCACAAAAACCATACAACAATTAATGTTGATGTCAACCAATATTTAATTTCATTGGCATTCTCTATCCATATGCCAAGAAACCCACCACATTTTTCTTGACTGGTAGCCGAACATTGGAAGGTTTAAAAGCTGGAAAGGATGGCCTTCTCTATCAGTGCGTCAAATGCTTTTAATTAAAAAATAAAAAACATCCACCACCTTTTTTCGACTAGGAGCCCAACATCGGAAGGGTTATAAATTTGATTTATGGTTTCCATGTAATGGTGATGGTTGGAAAGCAATAAAAGAGTCCACATATACACTTACAAAGAAAAATCTATACAAATATTTATGAATCTAAAATTTATATGTAGAAAACACACATATATCTTAGCCATAGATGGAATTGTTAATAGAGAAATCACCATAGGGGTAGAGGAAATAAACATCACTTGGCATAGGCTAGCATGGAATATCACTTGTCTGCATCTAATTTCACATATTTACATATCTACACATAGGGATAAATGTTGTCTATGTCTAACTTCACAAACATACATATCTGCACATAGGGAAAGTAAAATGGAACACAACAAAAGAAGGCCTACTCTCCACCCTACCATATTGGGTCATGGAGCCTCATAGGCTCTCACCAAACCCCCGAGCAAGTACATACATTTCCCACCACTGTGATGAATGGTGAAATCAATGTTTCTTATTAGGCTTAATATAAACCCTATTATTGTAAGAATTCCTTTTTGAGGACAAAACAAATAACAACTATCTTCCCAAAAAAATAAACATGGGGAGGAGTATATATGAATGTTGTCTACATCTAATTTCACATACATACATATCTGTACACATGAAAAGGAAAATTAAACACAACAAAATAAACACATACTTTTTTGTGGCTATATATTTCCAAGAAAAAGATTCCTATATATGCATCCAATGCATGTAATAGATAAATATGTAGTTGGGAAACAAAATGTACACCGATATATATGTATCTGGAGGTAGATGAAAATATATATGCATTGCTGATTATTGTTCAATAGCTTAAAAATCGGGAAGGCTAACAAAAATTCCAAGCAAAGTTCACACATATAGCCTGTCGGCTAAATATTATTTCATTTATGGTTTCCATGTAGTGGCGATGGTTGCAAAGCAATAAAAAATTCCAATGGAAATATTGGTCCATATATTCTTTCCATATAGTGTCAATGGCCACAATAATATTTAGCATTCTAAAGTTACCAAAGCAATTGAATAGTTTATGTTATTTTCCATAAGGCATTGTTAACTGTTGTTCTGTAGCTTCAGCTGCTATCAAGATTGTGAGCCACCACTATGACAAGTGTTTTTGAAAACAACATACATACATATCCACACCTAAACTTTTCAATACATGTGAGAAGAAATATAGATAAGTTTAAATGCAAATATATGTGTATGTTTCTTGAGTAGAGGAAATAAACACCACTTGGCACACCTTGTCACGACAACATTGTTTCATGTATAGGTTCCATATATTGGTGATAGTTGCAATAATAACTTGCATTTAAAACTTACAAAAGTAATTGAGCAGTTTATGTTATTTTCAATAAGGAATTGTTCAGTGTTGGGCTATAGATTGAGTTGCACAACATACATAGATATCCACCCCTATACTTGTCAATGCATGTCAGAATATATATATATATATATATATATATATATATATATATATATTATGTATGTATAAGTTTAAATGTAATTACATGTATCAGCAAGTATAAATGTAGATATCTATGTGTGGTGTGTGCATCTTCATTTAGATACATATATATGTGACATGACTTTATGTATGGAGAGCCAAGACCAATATATTCAACATCCAACCAGCATTAAAAGATTAAAAACACAATCATGGGATTGAAATAAGTATGGATTCAAGGCAACAAACCTTATAGCCAAGAACCATATGATATAGAGAACATTATGACTTTATGAGTGGACATGGAAAAGTAGTAGAGAGAACATCTTAAAAAAATTATAAGATTAGAAAGCAAATATATGAGAATATTGTACACTTAGCCAACAAAAGAAGATTAAAACCACAAAAATCAAGTGACAAAATTTTGATTACATTCTATATTTTAATCTTGTACAATGCTAGATTTTAATAAGCTGGACTCAAGCAAAATTACAAAAGTATTGTGCAATCTGTAGAGGATAGTCATCATTGAACATTACATAGGAAATATTATAACAAAAATAAAGTTTTATGCAACTCTAATAAAATGAAAGATAACCATATGTGACGTGGCTTTATGAATGCAGAGGTAGGACCACATTTAGTAACCATGGATTCAATGGAGCCAACATTATAGCCAACAACAATTGTGGACAAAAAAGAGTATGTGGCAATCAAAATAGGCAAGAAGAAAATAACTATATTGATATTAAAAACAACTCACACATACATATAAACATTCAAATCTGCATGCATATACACAGACAAATGCATTACAAACACACATATCTACAACATCAGTATCAAAAAATATTATGTACTCAAAAAATTCAATTGCATGCATATATATTTATGTATATGCATACGGAAATGTATACATGCATACAACCATGTCCACAAGTATATATAAGAACAACTATAGATATGGATACATGTGTTAAATAGGGAAACATAACTATATAACCAAACAACATAAAATAAGATGAAGAACATACACTGAAAGCGAAATAAAACTATAAGTGACATAAACAATACAAAAGAAAATAAGTGTATCTTTTTTTTGTTAAAAATTATAAGTTACAATCCATTGTCTTAATATATAACCAGTTCTATGAGCAAAAAAGCAACAGGAGAAGAAGGAAAAACCTTCTGATATGAAAGGAAGTCCAAAAAAGGAAAAGGAAACAAATGTCTAGTCAATACAAACTATAACAAATATCCAAAGTCACAATCAGGTATGGTTGTCTGGGATTCAAGGAAGTACCACTATTATCTTTGGAGAGTCTTACCCGACAGGGGATATTGTAGACAAATATGAGAGAAACAACTTGCAATCAACTTCAAAGTTAATTATTGCAACTTTGACTATTGTTGTTTTAAGCCTTGTTTCTGAATTATAGGTGTGGGTTTTAATAAGAATAGTGAAAAAAATTGAAAGAAGTGTAGGTGACACAATTGACGACAAACTCAATAGTCCTTGCAGCAGAAGACTCATATTGCAACATATAAAGATCTTTTGCTGACATTTGCATTAAACTTGTTGTAGCCTCATCAAAAGCAGTAGCCTAAATCTCGCCCGTGTGGTCTTCCATCTTTAACTACAACAAATATCAGAAATCACAATCAACTATGGTTGTCTAGCATTTAGAGCAGTATCACATATTATTGGCAGACTCTTCACACTTTTTCTTGCATTGTCTGCCATTTTCCTGCAAGGAGCATGCAACGTAACAAAATGCATCAGTTTTAATATATTTCACTGTTTCCTTGATAGTAGCCTACAATTTTTTTGGCAAGACAATGATCCAAGATATATTCAATAGTGACTCTGCCATTGGCCAAAGCAACCTTTCAAGGCACTATTCAGGAGGGCTCAACATGTCCTTGTTGGATCAAGGGTTGTGCTTCTGGGATGTCAAGATTTATGTATAGAACAATCCATGTAGATGTATTTACAATAGATCCATTGAAATATCCATCATGACCATTTTTAATAGCAAGTATGACAACCAAACCAAGAATGGACAAATTTTCCAACTCGTCACCCTTTTCTTCCCAATTTGGGCCCCACAAATTAACATCAATGAAAGAGGATGAAAAATCATTAAGTTTCACAGTTCTACGAATTGTTTCAGAATGATCCTTTCTTTGAATAGTTGATACCTTTCCTACATGCACCAAAACCCCAATAATATCAATCAAAGTGTTATTGTTGTAGTTTTTAATTTCATTTATTGGGATGAATTTAAATACTTTTTCTGGCACAAAGGCCTCATCATCACAACACTTCAATATCAAGTTTTGATCCAAAATAAATTCCATGTGGTTTTTCAACTTATTAAAGTTCTTATCTGCTTGTTTGACCAAGCCTTTTGACACACAATAAGTGCAACCCACCTGAACCCTATCATAATGCAATTTTGTTGTGTCATTAAAGCAAGTGATTCATATTTTTGTTGCCTCACTATCAATAATGTCAAAGTTGAATACTTGGCCCTCACATCCTTGTTTATTATAATGGTGCATATCCCTTTTAGATGTTACCCGACCTTTTATTGTCCATTTGGTTTGGTAAATATTCAGGGCTTTAATAGGACTGGCATTTGAAGGAGCACTATGTTGTGTTGGGGATGAATGAATCCCAAATTTTGAGGCTCGTTTGGATGGGGAAGGTGACTTGAAGCCCACTATTTTTTCTTCTTGATCTCTAAACAGATATCTAGGTGTTCCAATTAGCTGACAATATGAGATTTTGACATCTAAATACAATATGACAATTACCCTAGAACCAAACCAAGATCAAATATTAAAAAAGGTGGTCCCCACAAACAAGAAAGCATACAACAACAAGTGCAAGTAGTGCAAAACAATAGCCAACCTTGATTCCCATAGCTTCCTACATAGATAGTTTGTCATGCACAAGATTGAACCTATTTTCAATGCCCCTGCAAACAAAAGCTCATTGTAATTTGCATGCAAAGTTCCTATTTACATGTGGGTTCCATTAGAGAGGACAACTTTGTAGTGGTCAATCGAGCTTTGATCACCACTTATTTTTTGAAAAAACATTATTTGAAGAACCGGAGATGGGACAACATCTCCAATATCAATAGATCATAGCGTATGTGTTGTCAAGGCTGGACGTACATTTGAATCCTACAAGGAAGTTTTGCTCAGCCAAGCCAAAGCAATGAGATGTTCAATATTTCGAGACAACTCTAGAAGAAAAAGTAATGGAAAGAGGTAGCTCATAACGGATTAATTATTAGTATTTGATATGTAGACACATAGATAGTTATACATGGTAACATGATCAAAGTGACTTCAAAATTGCATACAATAAATGAATATGAAAGGAGGGAAAGGTTGAGCAAGAAACAAAAAAGATTATATTTTTTGCTAAATATAAACAAGGAAGCACATAGCAATGTTGACACATTTGAAAACTTCAACCCTAATTTTTCTAACACATAGGCCACTCCCAAATGGCTAACAAATCTAAAGGAAAAGGAAACATAAAGAGCTTGAATATAAATTAGTTAGAGTATATATTATAAGGAATGTTAATTCAAATGAAGCATATTCATAGTTTGTTGGATGCACATGGCAACAAGTCAATATAATTCTCAGCAACAAAAATGAAACAAGGAAAAGACTTACGGGACTGGTGCCTGAGGATTGTTCAACAACCTAGGGAGAGCTAGAGTCCACTAACATTGTTGGGGCTAAAAGCTAAGAGCTCCAATGCTAGAGTGGTTGACTACAAACTCTATGCCACAACACAAGGGTCAAATGTCCAATTAAAGCAACAAAGGCTTATAAGAACCCTGGCCAAAACACATATAGGAAATATAAAACAACAATAAAATGACAACAATCAAGATCTTCAAAACACAACATTATCTCTCAATTTTTCTACAACAATGCTATGGATACTTGCCATTTGCCTCCTTTCTCAAGATACTGGTTCCTTTGCTATTGTGGGGAATTGGTATGTATACCTTCGTCCACTCTATTGATAAGAAGAGGATTTATCTGTAGAAGAGATTATAAACTAGCTGCAGTACATAGTGCCTTGCATGTCTAGGATCACATGACAAGTATGTATTAAGAGACTGCAATATCACACAATGAGAAGTTGACATAGGGAGCAGAGACATATAGGTGATGAGCCTAATGATAATTGAGCTTAATGCTTCATGCTTACCATTTTTTCATTCCTTACATACTATTATTATATACTATAATTTTTAGATTTAGATTCATGTTATATTTATCATTATTATTTATAACATTAAAATTCATAAGTTCATTTTGTTATGGATGAATAAGGAGATATTTTAATGTATTATGTTTCAAATTTGAGATGTTTATTTTATTATATCTATATTTAGAAAATATTTACTAATGTTTTAATGTCCACATGCACATATACTGCAACAATATGAGGGTGACTATCAACAAAAAACTATACAAGCATGATTTTCTTTTTATTTAAAAATGTGAAAGAATCAAATTGGGTTTCTAGAATTATTAACACTCTTGGCAGCCTAAAGTATGCTAAATGGATTTGAATGGCTTGATTTTACCTTGAATCATAGTAGCACTGGAAACATACATCCGATAAGGAAATGAGCTTGTTTATTATTAGGCATGCTAATTCACTTAGGTCTATTTTGCTTGGATGAACTAAAATTCATATTATATTGTTTCCCTTAATTGATTGTTCCTTGACAAGTTAACTTTTATTTTTTAAATGTTGAAAGAGTTGTATATCAATGCTATCTCTGGATTAAATTGTGTGCAAGTTGTATATCCTAATGATGGATCATGGAGTGCAATCTGAAATGTTGATTCAAAAACTTGCACACAATTTAATTCAGAAACAACACTGATCTACAGTATGGATTGTCAAAATATTATTTCATTAAGAGATGTATATGACCATAATTCTAGCATTCATTGCCGGTTATTGTAATATCAGGTATACCTTATACACTGAGTCGTTCTAGAAGACCAACCATATTTGCTCGTGACCCTAATGGAAATGCTTTAGAGTTTGTGCAAGTTGAGTAAGTTTGTTCAAATAGGGAAGTTGTTGATTCTATTTAGAATTAGATTGCACCACCAGGATTGTAATCATTTGTGTACATTATTATAGATTTTTAAGACATGGTTTTCACCTTGGTAAGAATGTATAAGCATTGCCACAAAGTAAGGATCTAATGCACCGTGTCCTAATTATACTTGAAGTTGATTCCTTGTAAGCAATTGTAATAATTATCATATAATAGTGTGGTAGAACTCTATACATTGAATCTATGATGACAGTTTTCCAACAATTATACATTTGTGTACATTATTATAGATTTTTAAGACATGGTTCTCCTTGGTAAGAATACATAACCATTGTCACAAAATAAGGAGTTAACAGACTATGTTGTAATTGTACTTGAAGTTGATTCCTTGGTAAGAAATTGTAATAATTTTCATATAATAGAGTGGAACAATTCTATACACCGATCCTATGATGAACAGTTTTCCAATGATTATACTCATGATTGACTTGTGATTCCTCCAGATGTAGTGAAGCTAACCTGTTTTCCCTTGTGTGGTGGAATTGCATGGTTGGTTACATAACCGAACTTTAAATGCAATTATTCATTTGATTATTGCCCAAATTTTTAATGAATTTGTAGAATTGTCTTCATTTCTTTTTATTTTCCTTAATATGAGCAATTGATTAATCCTCGCTCTGATTTTTTTTGTATTAATTAGTGGGGGTTTAATTGCCCCCCAACACTCCCCCACACCCAACTACCCCCTAAGAAGATAAATGTTTTACAATAAAATGAACATCATAGTTGATAGTTAAAGCATTATCCAAAAAAATTACTAATAATAACTAAAATAACACCCACCACTTAAACACTAGCTAACACATGGTGCTAGAACAATAAGGAACACTAACGTGCACCCAAAAAATAGCACCAATGAATACAAACAAAGATGCATACATCTCTAGCACACACCCCATGACCAAGTCCACTACCCTAAGCCACACCCTAGTGCACAAGGGCCTTCATTACAGTATAATTCAAGACTTGACTTGCAAAAGAGGAAGATCTAAGCATTGTAACATCTAGGAAGGGAATTTGAGGCCGTGAAAGATTTCTTTGTGTTTTGTGCCCTAACCAGCATCCTTGCACTAAAGTATGGGACCATGAATGCACTTGAAGCTTCCAAATTCCCTTTGGTATATGTCACCATTAAACAACCAATGGCCTTTTTGGGGTCCTTATGGTATATATTTCACTCTTATAGCTCCTTTTGAACCAACATCTATTCTTTGCAGCTAGTGGACACCTCCAACTAAGAAGCCTTCAAAGCCTCCACATTGTCATCTCCCACAATCACATTCAAACCATCACACAAAACCTCAAAGTTGCCAAAGTGTAATGGAAGAAAGAGTTGTAGAAACCACAACTTCTATTAGCTTGGAGATAAATCCTCCCTAATGGATGCTTTGGAGCAAGGAGGCCTTGCTATGCCCTAAAAGTTCTCACCAAGAACAGCCCTCAAAAACTCAAATATTGCCATCTACTAATAATTTAAAATGGAACATAGGCACTTGTTAGAGAACCCCATGCCCAAGGATGGATGACATGACTAAAGTGATTTGTGCAAATGTCATTATGAAATACAATAAACACATAGTAAGCACCCACAAAAAACACCTAGCAAACCAAAGCCACTTACCAAGGAACAAATGATCCAATAGAGCATAAAATGCACACCACCAAAGCACCATAAAATCAGAGCTCACATGTGTCACTAACTTTGATGAAAATAAAAAACACAAACAACACAAATGAGTCATAAAAACCCCCCATTCACCACCTTATGAAATAATGTGAACTTAAATTCCCACGCATTGGAGCTCGAAAAGAGGACATGTCCTTAAAACAAGAAGGCTTGAAAGAATCATTGAGAGGACTTGAAAAATTAAATATTTTTCAAGCCCAACATGATATAGGATGATCACTATAAAGAGTTATTAGGGGATGCTGATCTGCCCTAGAGTTGGCCAAAAAATTCACTACATAATCAGAGACCAAATGACAATGTGAAAAATCAACTTCCTTGAAATGATAACAATTTAAACCTCCTCCAAAAATCTTCTAAGCTGCTAGTTAGGACATGGGCCTTTCTACAACACATTAACCTCTAGGAGGGAGTTCCTTTCTACTAGTAATTTTTGCACACCTAAAGAGGATGGCAATGCAATCCCTATGACAACACCTTCCCACTTGGCTTCATTGTTGGTGCAATGTTCTACGAAGAGAAAACATCCCTAGACAAAGCATGCATCTTTTGTGTGTAAAATAAAACTTGAACGTGCACTACTTGGATTGGCCCTTGAAGCCCCATAAAATTTAGGTTTAGTGATACCAACTATGGGGGAGCTAGACCACATTATCTTTTTCTAATAGTCTCCCTTTTTTTTGTCAAGACATGAAAAATTCTTATTTTTTCTAATTGATTGCCTCTTAACCCTTTAATAGGGACAATCTCCCAACTTCTGTATGATAAACTAAATTGTTTTCATATTCATCGATATGAATTAGCTAGAATTTGTGAATGACTACATTAAATCCCATTATAATGTTTGATATATCTTCAATAACCTATTTAAGTGATACCTTATTTTTGGATAATTTTTATGACATAATTTATGATGGGATAAATGGTTAAAAAATATTGCTTACAAATTAACAAATACTTTCCTAGAAAACAATAATGTTAATATTTTTCTAACAACATGATAAATATTTATTTTACCTATTTTAAATGTTGAAATTTATCAAATCATAAAACATGAAGCATATAAGGGGATCAAAGATGATGAAATTGTGGAAAGTATATACGGGGATTTAAGATAATGAAACTATTGAAAAAAATTCTTGGTTAGGAAGACATGAAGCACTAAACCTTTCCACGTGAAGGCTATGGAGTTCTATTTCCTTGGGGTGAGTGACTATGTATATATATAATTGCTTTTGTATATGGTGTCCACATTTTGTGGCCTAACTTTGGCTATTCACACTCATGTATTGTGTATCATTAATGACCAACATATTGGATTTTCTTGTTATTTTTGTATTAGCATGCATGCAAACTTGAGCCAACCCACATTGTTTTTGGTGTGGGAATTATCAAATTTGAAATGTTCATAATGGATGAAACCCCACTTTAAGCTCTAAAAAAACACATTTAATTTTACCTAACAATTAGAAAAGAATTTGAAAAATTATTCTCAATTTTGATGTGCTTAAAGTAATAAAAAGGTTAATTGATTTTGAAGGTTGCATAAAGAAGCCTACAAAGTTCATAATTTTTTAGAATTCAATATACAACTTTTTGCTTGGGTTCATGAATAAAGAAGCTTCATCCCTTATGGTGTCATGTCAATATGTATAGAAATACATTTTCTCTGTTAGGCTCTTTGTGAACCAAACAACTTCACCAATACACCAAGGGCCACTTAATGCAATTCTTATTTAGAATAGTGATATTAATAAATTATTCAAGAGACATTCTAATTGCATCATGTGAAATTGATTATGAAGATGCATTTGATAATGGACAATGCTTGCTAAGAAAAAAATAACAATTACTCTATTTAAAGAAAAGGTGAATTAACCAAATGAGGGCTATTCTAACTTGTAAGATCATTTATTGTTCATGTTTTCTAAACACTAATTTATCTAGAAATAGTTAGTGATGGCACCAACTTTCTAGGTATTTCTAACCATTATAGTTTGACACTATTTAAGAAGTTTAGAAGGGTACAATGGCTGCCACTCATTAAGAATATATCTAGAAGGTTATATATTAAAAAACATCATAGAGATAAGGTCCCAAAAGGATATATTTACATGTACTTTATGAGCAAGGAGTTAACTTGATGCAAAGAGTGGCTTGCAATGGGAACAAACCCTAAATAAATCATTTGATTTTTTGCCTTGCATGTGTAGATGTGCTTGATGAAACAAGGTGATGATGTGAAGAGTCATAATGCATTTTTATTGGATTCTTCAAATAAATAAAGTGTATAAGTTTTTCAACATCAACAAAAAAAAACTCGTAAGCAAAAATGTCATCTTTAAGGAATGATAACAAGGCATAAAATATCATGTGGATATTAGATATTGAGTTCAACAATTAATTTTGAAGTGACAAAAAAGTCACTAAACATCAATTAAGAAATGTGTCATGTAATTAAAAATTATAAAAAATATGAAGCGTAAATGCTTCATATTCTCATTTAAAAAGAAAGGATCAGTAGGTCAAAAATAAATATCAACCTACAATAAATATCATTAAAGCTGCCATGTACAATTTAGTGTACCTATAAAAACACAATTTAAGAAATTGAAAATGCCATCCCAAGAAAGCAAGCCATTGAATGCAATGGTTCTATAAAGTTAAATATTAGGAAAATTGTACAATTGATGTGCAAAGAAAGTTTGATGGCCAAAGTATATGAGAAAAATTGTAATAATTAATTTATAAGATTTAGTTATGGAGATAGCCAACAAAGATCAAGGAGTTTCAATGGAAGCACAAAGAGACCAAAAATTTGAGAACAATTCTATTTTATCAAAGGATGCAAATACACAAATGAGATTTGAGATTATTTACAAGAGTACATGAGTATACATAAGATACACCATTGAGAGATATGCATGTACAACCAATGTGGGATAAACGAGATGTACTCACACACGTACAAATTCACCAAACAAGGAAATTAAAAGTTGCATGTGCAAATGCAACTTACCTAGGTAGATACCTACCTACGTAAATACTTACCTAGGTAGATGCCTACCTATGTAAATACTTACCTAACTTACGCAAGTACTTACCTAAGTAGATACCTACCTAGGTAGTACTTGCCTAAGTATATACCTACCTAGGTATTACTTACCTAAGCAGATACCTACTAGAGCAAGTCTATTTTATTTTGCATGCAAATATGTAATAAAGTAATCAACTAAATGTAAAAAAATAAAAATGCATCGACATCCCCATAAGAATAGCTTAGGTTGGTAGGAAAAATAGATGAATGGGTACCAACAAATGTGTAGCCATGTTAAATAATCATGTACAAAATGACATTCTTGAGAAGATGAAGAGGAGGAAGCATGTTGAACAAAACTTTCCCAAAATAGAGGAAAAATAACATAAGCTATGTAGCCTCTCCAAATTTTAGACTTCTACACAGATGGTAGATACTCGACAATGAATGTTGAAGAGAACTCACAATTGTTGAAAAACATTTCTCCCCTTACAAAGAAACAAACACAATGATGTACACAAGACATATTCTCATTCTAAATAGGAATATGAAGGGGTTATTTTATTAATTATGGTGGTTTTCACCCCATATAGCAAATTTGATGTATAAAAGGGGGTTATAGGCTTTCTAATTTTTCAACCAGGTGATGTGAAGGAGAGAACACTCAAGAGACTTTTGGATGCCATTTGTGTACATCAGAGAAATTTTATGTTGTTGTGCTTGAAGGGAATGGTCTTGTAGCGATTGTAATTATGATTTTGGAGCATAATCGAATCATGGCCGTGGCCACCTAGCATAACATAACTTGCTTTCCAGTGGATCCATGTGTTCATAAGTGATTTTACATCCTTGTAGAGCATCATTTTGTTAGACAACACATTCAATGGATGATGTTTGGTATTTGAGACAATTTAAGACCGAGGTCTCTTTGCCTTACCGAATTGAATCTTTTAGTACTAACCTTGTGTTTTTGTGTGTGTTACTTGTGTGTTTTCTTCATGTTTGCATCGTGTCTACATCGTGTTTTTTTTTGTTTTGTCATCTTTATGTTCCATCATGTCATGTGTTTTCATTGTGTATGCTTCGTGTTTTCTGACATGTATGTTTGTGTATGTTTTCTTGTTGCATATCATACATGTGTGTGTGCTCCTTTGTGCTCATGTTGGTTTTCCATGGGATCTTGGATCTTGGGGGCTTGCGTGCTCCCCCTAGACCTTAGTCATCCTATCTCTTCAACATTTGGACAATTGGACCCCTCTTGATATATTTTTCTACTTTAGTGTGATTCTGAGCATGAGTTCATACTCTCACTAAAGTGGGGGCTAAATGTACCATCGTAAATTGTCACCCTTGACAATTTCACTCTATGTTTTGTCCCCCCTAAATTATTGGGCCTAATTGAGTCCCTAATTTCATAATTTATGCATTCTATAGACCATTTGTACCACTTTCTGAGAAATTGCAAGCATTGAACAAATGCATCCAACTATTTATTTTCCCCCAAAATTTAATGTCTTAGAGTATAGGGTCAGGACCCATTCACCTTTAGGGCTCCCCCTATTTTGTCGGGGACCAATTTTGGACATGTCAGGGGTGAATGGGTCCCCCTATTCTATTGGGAACCAATTTTGGACATGTTGGAGTGGTCATTTTAACATTCAAAACCCAACTTGCAAAGGTTAGCTATTGGGATCTAATTTTCGGGAAATTGAATAAATGTCTATAAATACGTAGTCTTTTCACCATTTGAAACTAGAAGGATATTTTATGAGCAAGAACTATTGTCAAGAGTAACATTTCAAAGTATTATTGCAACAATTCAAGATCCAAGAATCATGTCAAAGTGTGTGTGATTTCATAATGTCATATTATCATTGTTTTGTGAAGGCTAACCCCTTTTGTAGGTCTCCAAAGCATTCAAGCAAATCAAGCAAGCAAGATCCAAGACATTGAGGTGATGTGCATGACTTCAGTCCTTCAAGGATGCCATTGAATGGTGGTGAGTTGCAGCACTTCGTGATTTTATCATTCCTTTCCTATCCATTATCATTTTATCAATGACATTGTCATTGTAAAAGTGGAGACACTTACATGGGTTGACTGAGGAAAACCCCTAAATGGCACAACATCTATTCTCTTTGCAAATGTGCAAATCATAGGTTTGAAGAGGATTGAAGAAAGATTGAAGACAAATTGTTCATTGTTGCATTTGATGGCCTACAACCTGTCAACTCACGAAAACTCACTTACAGAATTTTTCGACAACGTTTCAACAACTTTTCAAGTGGAAATGGGAGTCTCAGATCTACCATCAGAGGACCTCAAAAGTTGAGCAGGAAACCCTTACAAGGACTCATATGCCCTTGGGCATTTAATTCCTATTCACACTGATACCAATTTTTTTTGGACAAGTACACATCACTCTGCCCTCCCCAAATTTGCCTACGATTCTTTGTTTAAATTTGTTAATCGTCAGAATATTGCAATTTTCATATTAGGGTACATAGTTGAATTAGATTAATCATAGAAAATCAATTTTAGTCCATTTCTAAGGCTCAAAAGGATCAAATCCAGGTCTGATTGACTCACCTTCATGGTTGAAAGTCAATCTAAACACATTGTTGATTTGCATGCTAATGTACCTTTGGAAAAGTAGCAAAAAACAATCCTAGGTTTAGACATTAAACTTAGGGTCTCGTTTTTTCTTATGATACAACACTAAAACATTTGCACCTTTCATGTGAATGGATACTAGTAGACTAGTATTGTAACACCCCCCACTAGGCTACTTAGAAGTTTTTCCCATTTCTTTTTGCACTATATATTTCACTCATTTTCCATCATACAAATTATTAGAATTGGATTTCATAACTTTTGACTTATAAATGCAGGCAATTTTTTGTTGTAGAGTTTTTTTTTAATAGAATTTATTGCGTACAAAAATAAGAGATCTCATAACAGTTTTACCTAGTAATAACAATGATTATTTCCTTTTTGAAACCGTAATTACAAAGATAATGAGACAAAATTGATTGCTAACCTTTGTTACCCACTTTTTACTTATAGCTCAAGTCAATGCATGTTTATTGGTTTAGTTTCAACATTGTTGAAGAAACTGAAAAGCAGAAGTAAAACTGGATGAAGTTCATTGTTTTTAGGTACATAAATTTTCATGTTTTGCTGATTGAGTGTTCATCGATCATCATTGAGACCATCTTACATGCGAATCATAGTTTATTGTGCAAACGTTTAAAACAGAAAATTGAAAAGGTTTGCATAGTAATGCTTTTATTCATTCTGTAAAAATGCTAAATTCCACACAAGCCGTGGAAGTAACTTTTTCTGATTTTTACAATAAAAAAAAGAATGCATAAACAACTGTATGCTATACAACTGAAAATAACAGAAACATAGGGTAGGAGGTGATTTGTCATTGCTTGGAATGACGAATCGTTAACAGTTGAAGTTTCCAATTGAGATGTCAGCTCTAGCTCCGTTTTCAGTTTTGGTTTCCGTTCCAACTCCAAAAGCGTCTGCAAGGAAGATAAAAGATGACGTTAGAGATAATCTCTAAGCAATAACCGATCAATCCTATCATATATATACGCTACCAAAATATAGCATACAGTCGATCAGGCATCCATCAGATAATTGCAAAAAGTCAAGAGAAGAAAGAATGTAATTCAATGGAAGCTTTCAGCTTCTTTTATTTTGCTAACATGTTTGTTTCAGTGTGCAGAAACAGATTTATCGTGTTCGAGATCATTTATCAGATATGTGGAGTAAAACAGGCTCCCACAAGGGTTGAGCTCGGCATATCAAAAAGGACATATATTCACAATTTTCATACGAAGCACATGAATATTGATAACAAATATTTAAAAGCAGCATATTGCACTCATCTATTTCATTTTCTATTCAGCTCTACTTTGTTTTTTGAAGAGAAACAGAGTATTCAAGTACAGGACAGATTTGCAATAATTTAATTTTCTATGAGTTCTTCAACAGAAAGCAGCAAATTTTGTTTTAAGTCAGCATCTAAGAATAATGGAAGATGCAGTATAAGTTATCTTTTATCAAAGGAATACTGTTAGAAAAAGGAATACAACTTTCAGCCTCAAAGCCCAACTCTTGTCGTAAAGGAGCAGTCATATGTTACTGATCATGCTAAATAACAACCAAACAGCTATGGTGATACAGTGACTATCAAACATTAAAGGAGCAATTACATTATGCTTTCATTTAATAAACGGCAGAAAGAAAAAGCTTTCATGTTCATCAACTCAAATATGATTAAGTGAAGGCAAGGTCACTACTTTGAAAGGTCCAGATTTGAGCATTAAATAAACAACACTTGTTATAAATCAGAAAACATTCAAAAGGTGTCACAGGACAATGAATCAAGATTTCATTTTCTCCAAAGATCATATGATGAAGTTTCAGATTTCTAAAGCCAACAGAAACACAGAAAATGCAGTTTCAAATTTCAAAGCTTGCTTTTAGAACAGAAATCTCAAAGATCTATGAGATTAAAAATGCCCAGCTTCAGATTTAAAAGAAAAATGTGGCTGTATTTTATAGAAAATCAAATCATTTATCTATTGTAAGTAAAAAATACTACGTTTTTACAGAGATCTAAAGAATATAGCAATGGCGCAACTTGCAAATTGATTTTTTTTTGCAAATTCAAAGAGATTTGATGACCAGATTCGAGTTTTATGAGCAAAGTTTATTCTTTGTTTGTAAAAAATTACTTCTTTGATCTATGGCGGCTTCAAAAAATGAAGAGGACTTTCAGAATTGCAGAAAGCTAAAAAGAATGAACTTATATCAAAATACCTGATTAAGCTTCATATTTTCGAATTTAAAAGGGGTCTTCAGCAAGTTCACAACTTCAGAGGTTAATGGCGGCCAGACAAGTGAAGATTCATGCCTAGATTACCAGCAAAGTCTCAGAAAAATGAAAGAACCTCATTTAGAATAGAAAATCGTGCCTAAATACTTCCACGTTTTTTATAAAAAATGTCTCATGTTCCATATTCGGCCCCAAAATTCAGATTTGAATTTCTTCATGGCAGAAAATACCAAAAACAAAGCAATTCGCGGCTAGGGTTTGAGGAGTGGTGGTGCCTAGCAAGATGAAACTTTCAAATGAAAATCAAAATGAATGCTTTTGCTTCTTTTTAGGGTTCGAACCCTAATAAGTTTGACCTCTTTCCTTTTTAAAAAGCTTTCTTCATTCCTTCTTAAGCATTATAAGCTCTAAGGTTTTTTCAAATTAACATATAATGCTTAATGTTAAATCTTATTAAATTTGCATTTTAAAATCAAATGTAAATCATTTATTAAAATTGATTGACAAATCTTTTTAATAAATGATTTTATCAAAATGCAGAGTGCTTAGTCTATTTTAAATTTTGCATTTTAAAAGCAAATTGTAAATCTTTATTAAAATGATTTGTTAATCATTTTTAATAAATGATATTATTCAGATACATAATTTAAATTAACCTTGCTAGGTGGTATTCCAACTTGCATTTTTAAAAAATTGTAAAACTTTATTTTTAAAAGTGATAAATTATAAATCACTTTTGAAAAATAAATGTTATTAATGCAAGTTGAGGATATTTGATGTATTCTTTAAAAAAAAAAAAACCTAGTCAAGAGGAGCCTTTAAGTGGAGCATTAAATCTTGGAGATATGACAATCTATTTATGTCAAGTGGAGGTTTTGGGTTGTTGGATTCAAGGGAGGAGTTTTTGACTGATGGGACACCTTTTTTAGAGTCTTTTGAGTCCTCTTTATGAGGATTTTTGTTCCTATCTGGGTCTAGGAGACTTTTTCCTGTTTGGGTAAGTTGTTGATATGTTTGAGAGCCTTCTTTTAGGGCTTTTTACCAAATCCGACCCCTTATCCAAGGTGGGGCCCTTTTTCTAGGGTTAGGGTGGAGAGTTTGAGCTTATTTATTCTCTTCCTCATTTTCTTTTTAAGGATGCAAAAATTTTGGAGTGGAAGAGACTTTGTACTTTCTGGAGGACATGGTACTATTTTGTTCCAAGCTTTGTATCAGACTTTGGAGTATGCATTTCCAGGGCCTTTAAGAGCCTTTATACAGCATCTTTGATCTATTTTTGGTGTCATATTTGTATGCAAATTGGTGATTGATCTTACTTTTTTGTGTTTCTTGTCTAAAACCTCTTAAGTTTGTCTCATTTTGGCATCTTTGTGACTAGGAATTATCTTCACAGGTTAAGGGTTGTATCAATTTTCAGATGTATTTATTGTGGTTAACATCCTTTAAATATCATTCCATTTCAGATCTTCCTTTGAAATATTTATGTGTTGTGAGTTTTACCAGTCATTGTATCATCATATAGATGGTTGTGGGTTCTTTCTGTGTCTAGGAAAATGATCTTGGTGTATCACCTATTAATTAGTTTAAATCTGCAAGTTTCTTTTATCCCTTTTCTTCCCCTTTTCCTCTTAAGTCTCCAAGTTTGAAGAGCAAAAAAATAGTTTTTTTAATTATTCAACAGGAACCGGCCTAGAATCCGGAGGTATCATTTTCAGTATTGCATATCCCACATGTAGAATTTGAGTCCCATGTTATGCTAGATTACTGAGCTTAAAAGTTTCAGTAGGGTGCAAATTTGGTGCATAACAACCTTATCACAGTTTGAAGTTGTGAAGATAGCTCCCATAAATTCATATGCCCAACATGTATTCTAATTGCAAGCTATAAGGTTCAGTATAGTTGCTTTACACAGTCACAAATGCCAATAGCGTAGGTGATCACCAACAATTTAGGTTTTAATCAACTCATATGCCCTTGTTTTCACCTACTCATGAAACATGGGTCAATGAGTTTGACTCGTAAAACTACACGATTGAATCCTGATAGCAATATCACAATTTGACACATTGTGGAAAATACCTCCTACTTATCAATTGATGAGCTAAAGGGGCTCTATAATGAATGGTTCATAAGGCACAACACTTTTTGAAGTTTTTTCAAATGGGGTTACAAGCTAAGTGTGCTTAACCTTGGGGAAAAAATTGTAGTTAAGCACACTTGAGCTGGAGTAGTATTGGGATGGGTGACCTCCCGAGAAGGCCTAGTGCTTCACCCTTGTGAGCATAACCTAGAAGCAATGAGTGCTAAGTGGACCATTCATTATCATGAGAGATAGGTTCTTGTGAACCACTACTCATGAAACATGGGTCAATGAGTTAGACATGTAAAACTACATGGTTGAATCTTGATAGCAATATCATAGCAAAGCATTCAGTTGTAGGAAAAAGTCGAGAAGGAAGTTTTGATTTGGATGAAGTTGTAGAATTAGAGGTAGTAGTATTCTCCAAATGGAAAGAATGCAATGAATTTTTTTTTACAGAGAATAGTAATAAAATTAAGTTTTGTTCTAATATCCATATTTGTCTTTCTATGTTTCAATTTTGTCATGTGATCATCTCTATTTTTTGTGCATAACCGATTACTATCACATTCTATTGTGAATGTTTAGCTTGGAGACTATCATTAATTGTTGCTAGAAGTTCCTATCTTGTAATTTAATGGTAAGGTTTCTATCAATAGCACCAATGATAGAAAACCCTCCATAATATTGAAAAGGGAGAGCCAAGACATGTGCACTGAAATTGTGTGAAACCAACAAGTGCATGTAGGAGAAGCAACTTGCAAATAGAAGGGTGTGAAAACTAAGGAATACACACATGTGGCAAGAATCATTAGGATTCACTGTTGTCATGGAAGGGACACTCACTTGAAAAAGGTGTGATGGAAAACCAAAGGCAAGCATCTGTCTGCGTGACACTCTTAGCCTAGAAGATGTTACCAAAACACTACCTATTCCATCTTTTGAGCTGGTATTTCACATATTGCAATTTCTTGAAAAAATAATACATCACGGTACCAAAGGGAGGTCTACCACGTTGCCACCATTCAACCATGAAACACTATAGAGAAGGGTCCCATAGCCACAGAAGTTAAAACTTGAAAGACGAAGAAGGGTTGTGATTGTGGGATAGATTGAGTATGTTGTGGTTGTGCTTGATGATAAGGTGGTTGTTGTTGTGGGAAAGAATGACTAGGATTGAATGGCGGTATGGGTTGTGATAATGGTTGTGTTTGAATGAGAGTGACATGACAGGGTGAAAATTCCAAGACATTGGATATGTTGCCCCTAGTATTCCCCAATGACTGATTTGACTAATTTTGTGGAAGGGGTGGTGCAGATGGAATAGATGTATGGCCCTACAGATTTTTAGTTCTTTTGGTGTGGCTCCCTAACAAAAATATGAAGAGGAGATGGTGGGACTTAGACACACACATCATTCCCAAACCCAGGTTGATACCAAGTATCCTTAGAAGTGACCTAAGGGACCTGAGGGGCTTGAGGGACTGATAGATCCAAACGAACATGAGAACTCTAAGGATCCTGAGATTGAGAGGGGAGTAAGGTGTTAACATATTGTGTCATGTCAAACCCAGGTAGTGGTTTGGCACCCCTCATAAGTAATGAAGCAAGAATCTTATCTGATCATTCAACAATGATAGGATCAATCATTTACACATTGACGAGATTACTAAGATACTGTTCAACAAAGACCTTAGGTTGATTAACCATTCCCCCTTCATCAAAGGGTTGAGGATGACCCGCTTTGGGATCTTGATCAGGTACGTTGGAGTGTTGAGACCCTCCGTTTGAAGGTGGATTTTGGTGATAGGGTGAATGATAAATCGGTGGTTGTTGTGGTGGTTGTTCCATGAGTTTCTTAGCCTGCAATCAAGTGACAATGGGAATGAACATGTAGATGATCAAATGATGGGGATGATGGAAGACCCAAGGATGAACCTAAATGTGGATGATTGGATGATTGATTGAAGGATTTCCAAGACAATCAAGATTGTTCAATTAGATAACTGATTAGATGGTTGATTGGATTAGATTGATGATTGGATTGGATTGATTGATTGATGTAGGACCCAAAACTAGATTCAAGATATTTATTGGATGATGTTTGGATATATGATTGTTACTTGAGGTAGGCTAACAGTCTCAAGCAAACTGAATGATAGTGATGATGATGATGATGATTGGATTGGATTTAATATGATGATATAAGGGATGATTATGGTGCAAACTTACCTCTAGATCAAAAAAAATTGATGAGGCTGACTATGATTATTATCTCAAGATGGAATATTTTCCTAAGTGAGCAAGGATGATGATGATAAATGCTTATTAACTAGTCAATTTAGATAAAAAAAACTCTCAAATATACGTCTAGGGGATTTGGATTGGATATTTGATGATTGATATGATGATTAAGGATGTCCTAAGATGAATTTATGTGATCAAATGGATGATTTGATGACTTTTGGAGAAATAAAAGTGATGAAAATGGAAATTATGGGAGATTAGATGATGGTAAAAATGTTTTGATTACAAGACTAGGCTTGGAACATTGTAGGATTTCAGTGGTCAAATGGATTTAGACTTTGGATTTTCTATGGGGAACATATTTTCCTCTGTAGGTAATAGGTTCACCTATGTAGGTCACGAGTTCATCTATCAAGGATTTCAATAGATTCACCTTTGTAGGCAATGAATCCACCTTTGTAGGTCATGGGTCTACCTATCAAGGATTCACAAGGAGATGTACAAACAATAGATATGGATTCACATATCAAAGTTGAATTTATAGAAAAATACAACAAATTCACCCTTAAGCAACACAAATTTTCCTATCTAGGAGAAACTGTATGGCAAAGAGAAACAAAAACCCCATCAAGATCTAACTATATAGAATGGGTCAACAAAACTTCCTATCATACCCGCTGCCTTGTAAATGTAATCGAGATCTAATAGTGGCAACAGATC
>VDFB02137196.1:0-13234 GCA_007258455.2 Sequoia sempervirens | reverse complement strand
TAATTTGATAAAGGATTTTCCAAATTCTTGAAGAATTATGTCTATTTATCACAATGTTCATGGTTAAATGGCATAAGAGTATCCACTAAGCATTGTCAAGATCACCTTCATGGTTTTCACATAGCCCAAAGAGTAGAAGTAAAGGCTTAGGAATCCTTTACTTGTTTGTTGGCCAATCCTTGTCGTTGCTAAGTATTAAACTATGGAAAATTCATAGGTAAT
This sequence comes from Sequoia sempervirens, assembly GCA_007258455.2. Taxonomy (NCBI): domain Eukaryota; kingdom Viridiplantae; phylum Streptophyta; class Pinopsida; order Cupressales; family Cupressaceae; genus Sequoia; species Sequoia sempervirens. The sequence goes on along the minus strand of VDFB02137196.1, from coordinate 13,012 downwards.
TTGGTAAGATCAAGTTTGGTTCTAAAAAAATAACCAACACTAGGAATGCTAGAGGAAACACCCAAGGTAGGAATGACATTACTAGTAGGTTGCATCATTGTTATAACTTGAGGGTTGGTATAGGTAGGAATAGAGGCAATGGTTGTGAGAGGAATTTGGGTTCCTCCTTCACTTTGGACATTGTTCAAAGGTTGAGCACAACTAGTGGTTGAGGTAAGATGTTTTCCAAAATCTAAGGCAGGTTACACACAAGTTCAACTCCTTCTTGACTTTCAATCATGCAATATATGTTATCTATGGTAGGGATAGCAGTGGTTGAAATGTTTCCAGTACTCAGTTGATTTTGTAGGTTTGCTAAATCTTCATGGATTTGGATTATGTTTTCTTGTGGAATACTAGCAACCATTATTTCAACACTTGTCACACTACTTGAAGGAAAAGAGTTGTTAAGGGTATGGTCCATACCTAGTGAACTAGTGTCAACGCTAATAGTGAAAGAGCTAGATAACCCAAGATCCACAATGATTGTGCTATCACGGGATGACATGAGTCTCAAAATTTGTCTCACTATAGTATTAGCAATAGGACATTGAGTTGTAAAGATCATGCAAAGGACAATCAATGAATGAAATAGCAATGAACACAAGATAAATGATATTCTTTAATTTTGATTCAAATGAAATTAAGCTAGATGCAATGAAATGAATGAAATAGAAAATCTATAAATTGAAATAGGAATGTAATAATAGGCAACTGGAACATAGAAACAAAGTATTTTATGCTATAAAATGTAGTTTCGGGTCTGACACAGGACTAAATTTCCTAGAGGGGCATATGACTCCCAGTTAGGGATTTTTAGGGATTCAAATGATGATAAAAAGTCAACAAAAATTACCTAAAAATTAGGCAAAACCACATGTACTAAGACTAAATCACCTAGAGGTGCGTATGAGTCCCAGATTAGGGTTTTTACACTAATTTCAAAAAAATCTAATTGAATGTTAGGATTTTTTGTTTGAATGATGTCTAGAATAAGTGAAATTATAGATTTCAAATGAAATTCAATGATGAAAGATGCAAAAATGCAACCTATATGTAACCTATATGCACTTTCACTAATGCAAGATGTAGAAACCCTAGATGCAAATTAACTAATGTAAAACCTAATGCAAAGTTAATGTAAGCTAGATATAGGACTATGATGCACTCCAAATCATAAATAAGGTGTTCTAAATGGCAGGTTCACCAAAATGAAACCTTGAAAATAGTATTTTGTATGTTTTAGGACATAGAACAACCAATTTCCTACAAGTTTCACTTGAGGAAACCCTAGAGATCTCAATCCAATGATGGAATGAGGGAAAAAGATCTGTAATAAGGTGTCCTAGGGTGTGATTAAAGGCCAAAAGGGGGTTCACCACCAAGCTAGGGCTTGGAAAGATAACAAATGCAAATGATATGCAATACTTAAGTAAATGACCTAGAAATGAACTCAAATCAAAACGGTAAACTAAGAAAGTAAAAAGGTGCACCTGGAAATTGAAGAAGCTTGAATGGAGGTATAAAATCCTAAAAAATCTAACTTTTAATGCACACTAGGACTCATATGCTAGTAGGGGTGATTTAGTCCTAGTTTAGGGTTTTGGGACAAATCCAAAATCTAGAACTGCTAAATCAAGATCTACAGAAAATTTCTGAAAGTAGGTATATTGGGACTCATATGCCACAAGTGGTGATTTAGTCCTTGTATCAAGGTTGATCTAAAACTTTGATATCCTCTAATTTCCTCCTACAACTTCTCTCATTGAACCATCAATTTTGGGATGATTCTATGTACTTCTCTTGCACTCTTAACATTTTTCACCTAAAAGGAGAGATAGAACCCAAAAAATGAGGTGTTTCACTCAAATTAGGAATGTATGATGGAATGGAGACTAAATGAAATGATATTATAAATATGTGAATCTAGATGTTGAAATTGATTGATTATTAATGAAAAAATAATGACATATGTAGGGGTATGTGCGGGGATCATCACATGCAAAAATAGGCCCTTAAGTGGCAAAAAATTGAGAAAAATAGGTGTTAGGCAACTTGGCGTAAATATTTGAATAAGTTATTTATATTATTTAAAAAAAAAAATATGTAGGTAGAATTTGTAGAAAGATTGAATGTAATTTCTAAAATACTAGGTTTATTTAAAAATAAATAAATCTATTTGGTGAAAATTTGAAATTTCAATGCATTAGTACTTAAAGTTTAGGGAAAAATAAGAAGTAGGTGTCTGTCGATACCGCCATAATAAAATGATAATATTTTTTGTAATATTTTATATATATAAGTAGGGGACTCATGTTCGGATGTGATGCATATTTTTTTTGTAATTTTTTTCCAAGTAAATAATTAATTATAATTTTTTATTATAACTTTTAGAAAATATAAAAACTTCGTCTCGACCACCTTAACTTGGTCAAAACTGTAATTTGGAATTTTTCTTTTTGAAATCTATGGTATGTGAAGCATAGAATGTGACACATGTTTCAAATTCAAAAAATGTGATACTGTTTGAAAGTTATAGATTTTTTTCAATCAGCCTGTCGATTAGGACTTTAGTCGTAATTCTAATAGAAAATGAATAATAATTATTTATTAAATTCAAATTCAAATTATAATTTATATTTTTGAGCTTTGAGAATCTCCTCCTAAAAACCCGCACTACGTTTCATTAATTTTTGGGTAAAAAAATTAAATTAGGCCACATAACCTACAAATGTTAACTTGCCACTTTTTGGCACCATGATCTGCACATACGTATGTTTGAAAACATAGTGATGTTTGCAAAATACTTTAAAAATGAACAAAAATGCAAAAAGAACAAAAAAAATCTATAACTTAAAATGTGCACACCTGTAAGACTGATGAAGGTTGGAATCCACTTTGAAAATCTAGAAAAATTGACCTTTTAGCTGACTGGGACTCATTCGTCACCCTAGGAAAATCAATCCCAGGTTAGGGTTTTTTGCACAAAAATTGGTTTCTGCTCACCAAGTACTCGAATTTGCACTTTACTCTAACAATCACCTCAAGTGGGACTCATTCACCATCCATGGTGAATCAGTCATGTTTCAATTTTCTACAAATTCATATCTCAGACCTGCACCTTGTCACCTGTACAACACTTCATGATGGGAATCTGGATCAGGATCTCAAAAAATACTTGCAAAACAACTTAAATTTTCTTTTCTAATGGGGGATTTTCCTTGGTCAAACCCCTAATTGGGTAATAAAACCTTGAATGGATAAAAATCTGCATAAAAACCCTAGTCTTAAGTGTGTCTAAGACTAGGAAAATCTGAAGCATGACAAAACCCTATTCTATTGTGCTAGAATATGATGAATAAATGTGATTTGAATGATGAAAGAATTCAATCCTAGAAACCCTACACCTTATCAAATGAATGTAAATGACATGCAAATGAAATGCAAACCTTAATATGAAGATAGAGAGAAAATGGAAGATGGAATCACTTTGAAAACAAGTATTTAGGTGTGATTTGATGGCTAGTTGCATCTCCTCAACCTAGATTTCTCCACGATTCACCATAGGCATCCATCTTCAACTCTTTGCAATGTTGAATCTTGAATGAAGAGTGAGCTTCAAAACTTGCAAAAACCCTAGTTTGCTACCCTAAAGCTTCAACTTTGCTATAGAAAATGCTAATGAAACTTATTGTGGAAGACTCTTAATACTTGACTTTTGACCTTGCTTTGTGAAAAATGACCTAAAATGTGTATTTATAGGCATCAATATCTGATTTTCCTATTATTTAGAACTAAGAGGCCGACATCCACTAAAAAATTAAGTTGAATTGATTTAATTCCTGCTCAAAATTGAATTTCCCCTGAAAAGGGACTCATTTGCCACCCTTGGTGAATGGGTCCCACCAGAGGGGACTCATTCATCCAAGGTGGCGAATGGGTCCCACTAGTGACTAGTGGTTTTTAGAGGTGGGTTTTCAGGATATGCATGAACTAAGTGTTGTTTGTTGGGATTTAGATGATTTGTCAAGTGAAACGAGCCTCTAGATAAAAAATAATGGGTCTTAGGGGCTTATAAATGTTGTCTTGAAGATAGAATAATGCAAGGGTACTCAAAAGTAGGTTCAAGTTAACTGTGAAATTAACTCTTTTCTCAAGAGTGTCCAATTTTCTATGCCACATTTAGCCCCCACTTTAGTGCCCATATGACTATGTGTGCATATGTAAGCTAAAGGACTCTAAACAATACATTTTATTGCATAAAAGGATACTCATACAAAAGACGAGAGAATGGAGCCTCCAATATAGTTATCTGCAAAACCACAACATTAGGAACCACATCCTACAACAAAATTCATTAATTTTTCAAAAATACTTTTATCTAACTTTTAAAAATAAAATTTGAGGGTAGATGTATGCCCCCTCTTGATTTCACTTGCTTTACAAAGGTGGAATCAAGGTAGCAATCTAGCCACCTTGAATAAGGAACATCATACCGTAGGAAATTTCCAAGTACCATGACACATGACGATAGACAATTTATGATGTTTGGTGTGGAATCACGATTCCAACACATTAAACAATGTCAAAAATAGAGTTCCCTAGCTCTCATTATGTTGTTTTGAAGAAAAGGTACTTTATAAACTCTTTAGAAAGAAAATAACCCTATTTTAATGCATAGGAGTAAAAGGGATGAAAATAGGTTAAAAGAGGTAGAGGAGAATAATTTGTCACTTACTATTTCATTTTACCTTCTTGTAGCTTGAGAGTGACAAGTGAGAGGAGAAGATGATGAGTAGATGGGATTACACGCCTTCTTGACTAGATGAGCTTCGAGAGCAGGTGGCGCACGGTGAGCTATACTATGAGGTGAGTCAATTCTGCAAATTTCGCTTAGTGATTTTGTAATGATTTAAATATTTTTAATGCATGGATAGGTTAATTTAGGATCTTGGAATTTTTTTTTGCAAAGTGTCCCCTTTTTTTCGGAAAGTGTCCCATTTGTTTGCAAAGTGTCCCTTTTGTTTGCAAAGTGTCTCGTTTCTTCGTAAAGTGTTGCATTTCTTTGTGAAGTGTCCCATCTCTTTGTGAAGTGTCCCAAAAGGGTTCTAAAGTGTTTAGGGAATTTAGAAAAGAACACTAGATCAAATTTAGCACACTTGCATGATGAATAATAGAAAAAATTAAGATATTAGATTAATTTTTAGAGCATATTGTTGTGATTTTGATAGGTACCTGCTCGATCGTGACATTGGCTAGGGGGGGGATAGATTAGTTTTCTTAGAGATTTAGATCCAGCACTATTTTCAGTGAAGACAAAGCATCTACATGCAATAGGCATCTATTGGGTATATCTAATGCCACCTATGAGATACCATGACACCATCTTGATGGCCCTATGCGAGCACTAGGACAATGACACATGTACGTTTCACCTTTCAACTGGGAAGATGACCATTACCCTCGAGGATGTACACTGGATTCTCTGAGTTCCTATTTGGGGAAAATGGGTATATTTTCAAGGAGATCGATCATTCCATGAGAAGAAGGTGGACATGTAGTATTTCCTTAATGGACCTATTCATGATGAGCATGTGAGAGCATGAATCAAGCTTCCCATGCTTCTATATTCATGAGCCCCCATTGTGAGATGGATTATGATGCATACAGTGGCTCTTGTTCTCAATCCAGATGGACGAGCGACACACTTGGATGGAGGATTGGTTCATTTGATTCGCGGGATGGCAAAGCATAGGACAATCTATATTTGGAGACACTACATCCTAGCAAATATTTATTATGATCTTGGTCGATTTATGTTCTGAGAGATGAATAGTATGGTGCACTACACGCTTCTTCAGGTGTGGTTTCTTAAGCATATTACATCCACCAGGCTTGTCGAGTTCCCATGTGCTATAGCCGCAGGATATCCATGAGCCTTCGGATATCCTCTACGACACTTGTGGTAGTATGGAGACCTACAGTTTTGGAGGGTGAGATTTGACTGGCTAGAGGAGGATGAGATCCTATGGAGACCTTATCTACTCACACTAGAGTGGCCCAATCCCACAAGATAGCTGAGGCTGATGCAAATGGATAGATTTTTAGCTGGGCGACATGACTATGTTGTACGACCTTTCTATTATGGGTGATTCATGCGATATTTTTGGAAGGTGTACACACCACCGAGGGCATGCCCCTTCATCAAGAGATCAGTGTGGAGTGCCCAGAGGCCATGGGATACCGTTCAGCTCATGATAGACCATGTTGTCTAGAGTGACTTTGATGATTCAAATCATGATCAAACACTAGTCTTGTTATGCCTTGCATAACCACCCTATTTTGTTTTTGGTCAAAATGGGTCCCCCTTGTGTTTCTTTGTCCTTGGTGTTCTTGCTTGGGTCTTAGGAGTTGTTCTTTTTCCTCCTAAGTCTTTGTGGAGGCTTAGGTCATGGGTCAAAAATACGCTATGCACAAGGGTTTGTTTCCTTGTTGTTGCCCTCTCGGCCAGTCTTTTGCCTTGTTCTTTTTCTACGCTTTTTCCAATTCGAGTCACGTATTGGCACTAACACTTGTTACCTTTTGCAGGGTGCTAGTTTTGGTCCATGTCCTAGTCCCAGTTTCCTCTTTGCCTTATGTGTTTTGTTCTTGTTTGGTTGGGTTTGGGGCTGAAACAAAACAAAAAATCTTTTCAATTTCTTTATTCTGTTTGATCCAATCAGGGGTAGGCTCTTTTGGTGGTTTTATGCGGATTTGGGTTTTGGAACATGACGAACTTTGAACTTCGTCAAGGTTTTGGTTGCTTTCCACTTACCTGATCACGTTTTTTTCTTTTATGGGATCGAACTTCACGTTGTGAATAGACTTTGAAATATTGAAGTTCTCGCTCCCCTCTGAGGTCCTGATCCCGGTTCCTGTGTTGTTTCATTTGTTTGTCGGGACCGGGACATAGAAGTTCGATTGAACCTTGCACCTAATGAGGGTTTGGTCTTGGTCCATGTCCCAGACCCAACTTCCACTTACTTTCTTTCCCACACCTAGTATTTATGAATCTGCACGAACCCCGAGACCTGAGCAACCTGCCATTAATGCCATAACCGCTCACACGTGCGAACATGTATAAGTCTCGCCACTCCTCTATTTTCATTAATCCTATGACTGAGAATTTTGGAGATGAGAATAAGAGTGACAAAGGAGCTAGGGTTTTCAAAAAAATTCTACAATTCCATCAACATACTGCCAAAATTCTTAGGTGCATTAGAAGGTAGGTGTTCTTGTTTTTGTTTTCCATCTGGTTGCTTGTTCTTTCCTTTGTTTTGTTTGTTTTCTTTTTCTAGTTTTCATTTTTTTTCTCTGCTTGGTTTTAGTTTGTTTCTCTATATTTTTGTCTACACCATTTGGTACACTTTTCCTTTGCATTCGAATCCATGTTGGGTTCATTGTGTGTTCTTTGTCTTTCGGTGTCATCATCATGTTTTTTGGTCACAAGATTGTCCATCTTGTTGTGCCCTAGTTTTCTAGGGTTTCACCCCACATGCGGTCGAAGTGTTTGAAATTTTTGAATTTTGAATTACAGATTGTTTGAATCAAAGTTTTGATCGATAACACAACCCAGTCCCAAAGGCATATGCTTAGAAACTATTATATTCAATATCGCCTTTGTTATCCATCACCTTTACATGTCCCAATTCCACATTGTTGTCAAGGTTAGGAATCAAGCTAACACTTAGGTTTGTATACTTGTGGATATTGGTTCTTTCACTTGTCTAATCCCCCTATTGCTATTAGGATCAAGGCATGGATCAGTATTGTGAGGATGGTTTAAATTCATTTAAGTGTTCACCAAAGTCCCATGCCCGACTCCCGCATTTACCATATGAGTTTAGAGTTGTTCCGGGACTGAGCCTTTACCTCACTAATTGATACATGGACGTAATAATGCCCCAATCCTAATTCCTGAAGTATAATTAGGATCAGAACTTGAACTTGTCATAGTCCCATTATGCATTTTGGGTCTTGACATGGCAATAGCCTGGTCCCAACCCCCAATCACACTATGGGGTTGGACCACGTGTTGATGCCTGAATTGTCTACTATCAATTATTCAAGTGTCCAGTAACGGCCCATGACCTAGTCCTCTTTCTTGAACATTGCGTGCTTGGGCTTTGAGATGACACTAAACATCTTCAACATTGGTCTGGTTCGAAACACTAACCCAGTCCCAACTCCCAACTACATTGCGGGAGTGGACTGCACGTTGATACTTAAAATTATTTTCTATCATGTCTGGTGCCTATCCATGTCCTGAGCCTAGTCCCAATTCCTGAACACTACGAAGTCAAACTGAGGAACAATACTTAACTTCTTGAACATGGGTTTGGCACCTAGTCACGACTCGGTCCTGACTCTTGATAGAACTATGTTTGTGCATGAAAATGGCTAAGTTTTTAATGATGTTTTGAACTTGAAGCCCAAGAATAATCAAATTAACTAATTGAACTAAATTATTTCTAGCATTGAAGTTGATTTATTATTAAAACTTATGTTGTAATTTTATTTACATGTTTCCTATGTGTATCTAATGATCGTCAGTAGTACAAAATATTTAACCAATGTCTGGCTCCAAGGAAGAGATACCTGTTGAGGGATTGCCTACTAAGGGAACATCTGAGGGATCATCTAGGAAGGCCAGAGCCAAGAGAGTGAAGCCAAAGCAACTTCCCTATACAATGAAATACAAGTATCAAGGGAATCCAACCCCATCCAAATTTGACTCTGAAGTCTCAAGAATAACTAACACATTGGTAGGGCATATGGATTTGGATCAGTTCATTAAAGATAATTTTTAGAGGATGTTGCCCCAAGAGAAAAGAGAATTGCATAATCAGGACTGGCCTTTGTAGCTTGCTTCCCCATTTTTGTGCAATGCCCTGAATTCATCCTAATAGCTACATAGGCATATAATCCCACTCAGAGACAAAGCATTGATGCCTAAGACAATGTGATTGTTGACCTAACTCTTGCCATGATTAGACTTGTCTTTGACCTCCCTCCCTACCTTGATGTAAAGATGATGACTAAGGCTAAGGAACTCAAGCTATGGAATAGAGATGTGGAGGGAAATAAACAATTCATCAACAAATGGTGGTTGAAGAAAGAAAAGAAGTCAGCAAAGAAAGTGCTTGATAACCCAAAAACATCAGATTTTTATGCGAACATTGGAGACATTATTACATTGTTGGCCAGGGCATTTGGGAAATAAAATTCTCATGTCTTTGAAATATGGATGTTTCCATTTATCCAGTTGATACTTGATGGAAATCAACACTTGGACTAGGGGAAAATCATCTTAGATAATATTCATGTCCTGATTCTTCAAGTAGCTCAGACCAAGACATTCCACGTGTCTTCTTATGTTATATATTATGTAGCAAGAATTGGAATGTTTCTTGGGTTGAATATTATAGGGTCAATGGAAGAAGGGTCAGATCAAAAGAAGTTATGGGAGCACTATGACCAGTTAGAACTCAAGGAATAAGAAAATCATTTCAAAAGGGTAAATGATGCTTTCCTATATGTGGTAATAAATCATCTCATAGGGGACATAGGTTTCAGATTGTCCCAAGAAGCCATGGCATTCATTCAGGAATCGGGGTGTTGGTTCATTCAATACCCCACTTCAACATATTTCAAATTATGTGGTTTTGATGGTTATCTATTTAAGTTTCCAAGATGTTGTTGCAATATGTTGGTTTTGATGGATTTTTCTAGGAAAGTTGCAGAGGTGAATGCAGTTTTCTCTTCCCAACATAGGACTATTGAACATACTTTTCCCTTACAATTAGGATTTTATTCTTGTTCTTCATTGATCATGGCCAAAACAACTAAGGAATTTCAGTCTCTAAATTTCCAACAACATACTTCTAGGAAGAATTTTTATCCTAAGAATAAGATGCATGCACTTTACCCTACTCACTTTACACTTCATATTCCTCTTCTTGAGGATTTTTTGGAAAACCTCCAGGATCAGTTTGAGGTAAGAAAAAGAAGTTATGAGAGGTTAACAATCCCCCAGATGGGGTATTTTGACATTAAAACTGATATACCCAATGACACTTTGGATGTTGGGATCACTCTTGATCCCTAGTATGATATTGATCAAGTAGCTACATAGGTCCTACCACCTATCAATTGGATAGAGAAAGAAGAGACCAAGATTGAGAAAGTGTCCTGAGTAGTGATAAATGGGAGTTTGAAGTGGATAGAGTGACAAAGAAAAGAGGTCCTAGTAGTGAACCCACTTCATCTGCAGAGACCATACAATATAAAAGACTAAAGAAAGGTGTTGCAATGGTAGAGGTAGCCACTGAAAATCCTCCACAAACTAAAGAAGAGATTTCACTATAGAAACTTGATGATGCTTTGCATAAAGCAAAGGTTACCTATGAGGTGACTGCTACAGGTGAAACTTCTAGTTTTTTTATTGTACCTTTGTCTGTTATTCACCCTAGGGAGGAGAGTTCTATAGAGAAACAAGTTGTTGTTCCTCCACAAGATGAGGTTAGTGCTCCTACTGTACCATCAACTTTGGGAGAACCAATCATCAAAGAAGAAGGACAGACTGAGGTAAAAATTCAAGATATTTCCTCATATTCTAAGAGAACTCCATCCCAAGAAAGAGAAGCACCTGAATGGGAGAAGTATTTGAAAAAGGATGAAGAAGAACCAAGAGAAGAAGGAGTTGAATTTGAAGTTGGTAGCTTACACAGTGTAGAAATGGAATTAGAGGATGTGTTGATAGAAAAAGAATAGCAAGAGTTGATGGAGGGTGCTCAGAAGTTAGCCAATGAACGAGTTGCTCAAGAAGAAGAACAATAGAAGAGAAAAGTTGAAGAATTAGCTCTGGAATTGGAAGAAGTTGAAGCACAGAAGAAGGAAGAGGATGAGACCTTAGAATTGGAGAGAAAATTTGTACAAGAAAAGGCTACAGAAGAGGAGCTCTGAGTTAAGGAGTTAGAGCAACAAAGGTTAAAAGATGAAGAGGAAGCTACCAAACAGGAGGAGGAAATGAGGAAGTTAGTAGAAATAAAATTTGAAAATGAGAGGATAGAGCAAGAAAGACTACAAAAAGAACAAGAATATCTTAAAAATGTTGCTTCCCAACAAACTGTTGGAACTATTTCCTCCACACCTCTGAATGTTCAACAAGTGAGCACTTAGCCAACTATAGCCAACTACCCCAACTTGGCTGAAATTGAACCTAGAGAAGAGGCAGTAGGTACAAGTCCAACCAGTAACCTGGAATGACATGAGGGAAGAAATTGACAAGGTAAAGACAAAGAAGGACCGTGCAATGCATTCAACCAGACTCGCATATGAAGGAGATCTGGTAGATGAAATTGCCACTCCAACTGCTGACAAGCATGGTAGAGAATTGCTGCCTGTGGATTATCAAATAAGTACTATTAATCTGGGAAAGCATACTATAAATCAACAGATTAATTTGATTGACATCATTCCTACTACTACCAAGTCTAGACTAATCGAGGACAAGCAGGCCAAATATGAGCTTAAGGCTCAAGTTATGAAAATGAAATATTTCTTGAAGGAGTTGATGTCATCTACGCTGAGTAGCTTGCACCATCTGAGATTCCTATTCTAATGAGAAGAAAAGAAGTAGATGGCTTTATTGAAATGAAGAAGAAAGCCACATGGGTTGACAACTAGCTTAATACCTTCAAAGGTGATATGATTAAGTTCTTTGATGAAGGTTTTAAGTATTGTTACAAGGGGCTGAAATTAGTCAAGACTATAGAGGTAACCGTGAAGAAATGGTGGGAAGAAGAGGAAGAGCTCAGAGAATACTTGGGAAAGCTCAGAGCAATTAACAAAATGACTGAGGAAGAGCTGGCACAGTCTCATATTCTGGGTGAGGAGGATTCTAGATATATTGCAAAGGCAATTCATATATCTTCTTTTAAGTCAGAAACTCCGATTGAGCATAGGATAATCATGCTTAAGAATGTTCATGAGATGTTTGAGCACACAAGTGTATTTGAAGAACTCATTTCAAGGTTTATTGATAAAGCCTTGCCTCCAGACCAGAGACTTGAATCCTTGGGAGATATAAAGGATGCATGGGAAGAATGACTGAATGGAATGCTGAAAGAAGGAGATACTGATGAGTCACCACTCATGAACATATTACTGGAACTTGGAGGTGACTTGCATTGGGCAACTAGGGATGTTGGATAAATGAAAGTAATTGTCGATATGACTGAGAAGAAGTTTGAAGAGTCAGAGTTCAAGGTCGACTAGGTAGATGGACCAGATGATGATATAGTGAAATAGATTATGGCTAACTATGATGAATACCATGGTGTCCAACATGATGGTGATAAGGAAATTTAATTGTTTTTATTAACTTTTGAATAGCAATGTCTTTTTGGGCATATTTTGAAGAAAATAATGGCTGGGTAGCAGCATTGGCAAAGTAAGAATAACTCATAGGAGTTGGCAGCAACCTAAATGATGACTGGGAGTCTAGATTATGATTGAAGGAGTAGCTAGCGTACTTGTTTAGCTTCATAAATTCCAACAAAGACAAGCACTGGAGTTATCTGAATGTCCCTACATTTGTGGATCTGGAGCCCTAAATGGTGGATCTTAATTTTTGATGAGAGGAATTAATGTTGAATTGCCTATATGTAGAATTTCTCTCCATTTTGTAAAGGTCAGCTAATTGAAGTGAAGATTAGCTTCCTAAAGAGAGATCTAGGATAGTTTTTTTACAATTTATGTAAAGATACTCAAGTATTTTTATAAGTTTTAATACATTCTATGTTATTTCTAGAATTAGTTTCCATGGTAATGTCAATGAACAATAGTCATTCATATGCCAGTGAGTTTTGTTGTGCATAATTTTTTCTTATTTGATGAAAGTCAATAGAAGATTTTGAATCTGAGACTATTT